>JABSTT010001802.1:0-76464 GCA_013339685.2 Hyalomma asiaticum
AGAAGTGAAATCTCCCACCGGCACTTCATTGCAAGTCAAGATCCAGTGCATATATAAATATATATATATGGGTTGCCAGTGACCGCTTTCTCCAACGCGAGCAGTCGGTATTTTCTTAATCAAGAAACTCGCTAGGAACGCTGCCTGTGCCAACGTTGTCTCTCGCGGGTGAGAGCGCGTTCTCCTTCTTTGCGAGCTGGTACAAGCGTTCCTCTAAAGGCCCACCCCAAGGCACGCGTCGCTACGCGTACGCAAGCGCCTACGCGTCAGACGCGTCGCCTCGCGTCGGTGGAGGGGGCAGGGCGCGCAACCACAGAGCAGACGCGCCGCCGCGGCACGCGGCGGCGCTAGCTCCTGAGTCTTGCTTGAGCGCACTGATGCTTGAACTTCATTCCGTGCTGTCCGCATGCTTTCCTAGATATATAGAATACTTTAGGTACAAAATGTGCACCTCGCACAATTGTTTTGACTGTTTAAGTAATAATGCAATCGCAATACCTACAACAACAACATATACCCAGTCATTTAATATCAGCGCTTGCTCCTTTTGCTGTCAACGCCTTCGCTCTGTGTCAGCGAAATGGGCTAGTTTCGCCCCTCGAAGGTTGCGGCTTCGACTTCCATGAGCGCCAGGAACGTATGTTACAGCAGCACTCTCCTAGATCGTTTTGAAGCGGAGCTACATTATTAATTTGTCACTGACTCAAAGGTACACCCCCTCCCCCTTTCCCCACGAACGAGCACGCACACCACTGTATTTTAGTAAGGCCACGTGTGAGCGTCTCACCATTAATGAATTGAATGCCTAAATCCAAGATCCACTTAATCCCAAACGGCATCTTTCTACCTTTATTTACAGCGGATCTACGGCCACTCAGCCACCCTCCCCCCCCCGCCCCCTCTCCATTCGGCAATGTCGCGGGTTCCAGTCCAGCCGATTATCAAATTAATCATTTAAACGTTAAATACAATTCAATCTGAAAACATATTGTCTCCATATTTACAGTGGAGCTATGACCAGACTTCCCATATCTGGGAAAGGTTGTGGGTTCGATTCCGACCACTCATGAAGTTATACATAGGAAATACTTGAACCCGAAATGGCATCTTTCTAGCACCATTCACAGCGGGGATACGATTAATGTTATGGCCCAGAGTGCAATGAGCATTTTAATTAATTAGTCATCATTACTGAGATAACTGAACATTTTTAATGTCACATGATACCCTCAATCATAGACAACCGTCAAGTACAATTTCCACACTTTTTGCTCTTTTATAAGGGGTATTATATTCTTTCGCCCACCTCTTGTCCCTGGCCAAGGAGTGCAATGTAAACGCTACACATCTTAAGACTTCCGGGCAGTTGGCGCAAATCACACATGACCACAGGGCACTGAAGCACAGATGTAAGGGAGAAATGCACAGACACACAGCGTCCCAGTGTGTTTCTATGCGTTTGTCCCTTGCGTCTGTTGCTTCAGTGCCCTGTAATCGTGTACCACACACAATTTCATTATCATTAATCCTGAATTAATCCATATCATGTTATTGATGTCATGTCCTATCAGTCATGTTATTCACACATTCATAACGTTCAATGCAAATTTTGTATGTACTGGTCAAATGTACGAGGACCAATACACTGACTTATGGCTACTGACAGAAAAATATTTTTTAAAGTTAGACGTTGCTGTAAGCAGTAAAATTAGGGTTCCCTACATATTAGGCATAGTACCTAATGGATTTCACATAGGCGAAGAGGCGGCATTTCTGTATAGTACGGTCATCAACAGTAATATTCATGCCTCAAATATGCGTAACAGGTTCTTACATGTGCGACCTTTCAGAAGCTCAATCATCAACCAAGCACATTATTTTGCTCCTTCCTCACCTTACTTCGAATGAATGTGGGTCAACTATTTTCATTGTTTATTTACAGGATCCTGCCTTGACCCTTTCACACATACATGTAGATTTCACCTGTTAATGAGATAAGCAACACCAATACAGATTGCTGATAATGAGCCACTGTTGCGGTCAGATTCAAGATGAACATGTCCTGCCAAGGTGAACAGTGCACTCATGCAGAGACAGTTAAGCTGAAAAAGGAAGTCACACCTTGATTCGAACAAGCTTGCACAGTATCTCTGTCATTGTCATGAAAAAAGCTTAAATGTGACACAGGTCCCACCACGACAGCAATGAGCAAGATGGCAAGCACAACGTACATTGTATGCTTGCATAGCAAATAGACATTATAGAAGCCTTAGTATTCAATTTTATTACAGTACAATATTGGGGATAATGTAAGCATGGCCAAAATAACTGGACCGTGATGACCCGCCACTATCTGAAGGCCAAACCTAGTTAAGGCGCAAGAGGGTGCGGTTCCCACACAATTTTAAATAGTATCAAAGCATGTCACTTCCAAATATCTCTTGCTATATTCTGACCACTGAAGTCCTATGTAAACTACAGCCTCATTTATGTATATATTAAATATCCATTAGGCATATGCCAACATCTTTAGGTTTTGCTGAGGCTGTTACCAACTATACACATACTGTGGGTCACTGCCTACCCACACAGTATAGGTAGAAAATCATGGGCAGCCCTCATTTGTAAAGTCCTGTCTGGTAGTTTGTTTGTGGTCAGTGTCCTCTAACAACATAAAACAAGCCTATCATTGCTTGACATGATAATTATCATTCCGGTCATTCTTAAAATTCCAACCAAGCACCATTTTAAAATGCTTGAAGAGCAATTCATGGTTAAGGGGTCATTTATAAACAAAGGCATGCTTATAATCGTGTGATGCAACTACCATCACTCACAAAATTCTAACCAAATGCAACTTAGAATGCTTTGGACAGCTACTTGTGATTCACTAATTGTTTATTAACACAAGGCATGTTTGTAATTTATCGTGTGACTACTGTCACTCTTAAAATTCTACATAAACGCTCCATTAGCATGCTTGTGGGGGCTATTTGTGGATGAGGGGTGTTTCATTAACATAAAATGTGCTCATAATTGTATGATGCGAGTACTGTTGCTCCTTAAGTGCTAACAAAGCACTGTTCTGTAGTGCTGTAAGAGAAATTCATGAATGAGAAGTCGTTTATTGCCAAAAGGTGTGCACGATGACTACTATTACTTGCAAAATACTAACAAAGCACTCTTTTAGGACATTTGACAGCAATTCAAAGAGAGATTAGTGATTACAAAAAGGTGTGCTTGTAACATTGCGATGCGGCTTCTATTACAAGCAAAATCCTAAGACAGTACTGTTCTGTCATACTTTTGAGCATTATTTATGGCCGAGAGGTCTTTTGTTAACACAAGACGTGCTTAATTGTGTAATGTGAGTGCTATCGCCTCTATAATTCTGACCAAGCACAGCTGTAGGACGCCTTTATGAGCAATTTATGGTTGAGAGGCCTTTATTGACACAACATGTGTTCATAACCATATGATGCGGCTTATGTCACTTGAAAACATGCAATACAGTACCTGTCCAGACAGGTTTGCAAGTTGTTGACATTGAGAAGCTGAGTACTAGCATATGTGGGAAAACGCACAAACTTTTAAAATTCAATAATCCTTGCCATGTTATTCCTTATATATTGTTACCATCTGATCTTGTTATTTGAAATTGTCAAAAAATAATTCTGTTTCAAATCACGGTGCTGAGAAAAAAAAGAAATAATGAATGGGCAGATAGGTGTTGGTGGTTATAGATATGGCACTTCATGATAGGAATCACGGGATAGATCTGTGCAATAATGTAAGGTCATTCCGGCAAACCAGCTGTCATTTACATACCCCTTATCAGAATTTTGTTCCTAATTTACACAGACCAATGTTTATATCAGCTACCATTGCTGCCCACTGCCGTACGTGTCTCTTCAACGATGCCCTGTACTCTAATTTTGCACACTGCTTATTCAGCGAACAATGCGAGTACATTTGGTGCCATGCTGTCCTCACATTTTTAAATTGTCATGCATTTGATATTTAAAAAGGCACATCTCATTCACAAGCTCTGATGAGACGGCAAGTGCTAAAAAACGCGCTATGTAAACAACCCTCAAAAAGCAATCTTCTTTAGATCCTCGTTACTTGATGAATGATACCTGCTCTTGCATTACACCTCTGTCTGTGTGTTTGTCAGAGCAGACAGTGTACAAAGCAAGGTATTGCACATACCTTGCTTTGTACTACGCATGTGCCAATGTGCAGTGCACTGTAGGAAAGCAGAACAAGAGCAAAAGCAGCATTTCTTCGTGCATGCAATTTTCTTTTTCAAACACCACTTTCGTGTACGTTCGAGCTTGAAATCTAAACACAGCAACGACACCGGTAACAGCTGGTCGCAGCCGTAAGCGATGGTCCGTTGTTGCACGGCCGCTGGATGAAAGCGCACAGGTACGGCCAGCTGCGTGCGCCGGAGACGGCGGGAGAGGACTAGTTCGTTCGGTGGCCGCCGCAGCGCCACCAGTCAAGGATAGAGAGAGCGCCTGCACAGCGGTGTATGCGCGAAATCGTATGTTTCAGCGGCGCTCGCGGTACTGCATACGCATGTGCTGAATTCGATACCCCCTCAGCGCATCGTTCTACGCTACGGCAGTTCATTTTTCTCATAACGGCAAATGATTTTTCTTTCCTGTAGGAGTCCAGCTGGCTTTGACTAAGCACGCCCGTCTCTGTGACAGACAATTTTGAACTTGTATTTAAAGCGTTAATGACAAGCTTTTCCCTCTGTAGGAGCGCAGGATTATTACACCTTTGTTATGTTCTTTTACAAATGTACTGGCGCATGCTTTCGGAGAATTTTTTTCTCGCTTCTCGCTAAAAACGTGCTTGAATGGCTACCGTGACTTGATTTTGCGTTTCTAAACTAGAACGGCAGTGGGTACACGAGGTTTCAGTTAATTCTAGTTTATTTTGCACTTATTGTTACGTAAAAAAATGTCTTGCGTGAATTCCGTTCGAAAGATGATGAGAACATTTTTGTGGTCTTGTCTGCGCATGCAGACATGAAAATGCTAGGTGTGCTTCAACAATCAATCGTACTATTGAGCGAAACTCTACCAGTAAGTGTTTACTGGTGCACTAAACAAATACTAGAGCTGTTTACGCTCATCGCCCTCAAAGGCGAAGAACTTTTCGGGAGAGGGGCTTGTGTGACAGTCTCACCAGGCGTTGCACAGTTGCATTTATATTTCCCGTCCAGTTATAGCCAGCAACGGTCGCAACAGTTTCTTCAAAAAAAAAAAAAACATCACGGAGGTGGCTCGTGTGCTCAAGGGTTGTCGAACCACACCGTAATGCTGGACACGTAACAAAATGTGGGAGGAGGGCTGAATGAAGAAGTTTCCAGAGGTTTCCACTTCTTGGAACTTCTACGGGCTTCATCACCTCACTGACAAATTGCATGTCAGCTTGCAAATTTGTACGATCTCCGTCTTGGCATATCGAAGTTTTCCTTTATCAGTTTTTTTTTTCTGTGAACTCGTAAATGCCACTGCAAGGGTTTGGGTCTTGCAGGAGAACCTTGCAAGCATGACAGGTCAACTGCAAATAATAAAGCCAAGGCAAAATTTGAATCAAAAGTGCTATGTCAGGAGTGTGCAGGATATTTCAATCGCTTACATCACTCAGCCAAACAAATTCAACATATAAATTCCCTAAAAGAGCTAAAGCGGTAATTTTTTTCTCCACCGACGTCGTTGTTTAGAACTAGTAGCGTTTTTGACTCCGAATCTTATGACAAGTATTGTGAAAAATTGCACTTCTCCTTATACGGGTAAAAGCTTCGTAATTATTATTATGTTGTACTGAAGAGCATGCCGGCTACATATAATGTGTTCTATTGTAATGATCTAGGCTGCTACACGCCGCAATTACCTATTCGATAATTACGAGCAGCGTATATCTTCTGGTTCTAGTAAAAAAAAATCAGTTCGAGTCCCGGCAAAGAAAAGAAATGCTCTTCAAATAAGAAGCGGCCCATAGAAAGCAGGGAGGCGCATACTTCCTTAGCGTGTGTACTGAAAAATCTATATTGGCGTGTCGCCTTCAGTCGACACAGCGGCCTGCACTTTATTAACTCAACTTCCTGTAACACAATTACTACAACACCATGCAATGCTTGAACCTTCCGACTCCCTAAGCGCGCTGGCCTGGGAAAAGTACAGTTGTCATATGCCAATGAAAATTGGCCCGCGAAGACCTTTCATCCAGTGGGAGGGCCTTTCGTGAGGAGGGTGAAGGGAGAAGAAGAAAAAGAGCCTAAGCGTTGACGACTTATTCTTGGTACATTTCATTATTTGGTTCTAGGAGCAAACGGAAGAACGGTCGCTGGGCACCCACCTCGACCCTTTTCCTCCAGATCCTTGTCTGGCGGTGTTGGGGAGCCAGGCTTGTCGGCATTCAGCATTGGAGGGAAATTCATGGCATCCCAAGCCAGGATTTTTCTTCGCGTCCGGCGTGCACAGTGGAGCGCAGCAGCTCTTAGGCGTACTACTCTACTGCTTTAACAAGCTATTCAGGCTATGTTTGTGTTTACAGGAGCGAGAACACATGGAATTCAGAACTACTAGCACTCCGCGCAACGCAAAAAAGGCGCGCTCACCCCAGCGCGCGAACTTCGGAGTATCACCTACTACTAGCGCCCCCCGCGAAATTTGCGGCCGAAACTGTCAACGCCGCTCTCCCTCCCTGGACAATGCGCGGGGGCTCCACGCAGCAGGCCGCACCTGTGCGCTTTCATCTAGCGGCCGTGGTTGTTGCTGGCTTGACACTACACCTAAACAATTTGTCTCGAATCAACAAATGTTTGAGTGTCGTACTCATGTTCGTGGCAAGATATCACCGGAAAGTGCTGGCGAGGGCGCGGTCCACCTTTGGCAGCGATGGTGGTAGGTGCCGATGTTGAAAACAAACATGCAGCGGTTCAACATTCTTGCGTAAGCACCACACACGGTCACGATCAGGGGCGTTGTTATAACGTTTACGTTGCGACGTAAACAAAGAAACATCAACATCCGTCACCCGAGTTTCTCAACTGTGCCCCTTCGGGCGAAGTCTACGGGCCGCGCCAGAGGCCTTCGCTAGTTACTGACATCGCTCACAATTGAATTAGCAACAGGTGACGGTCCAGCCTTCGAAATTCGAAAGCATGTCTCCACTCGTTTCAAGCACAAGTAAACACAGACACAAGCACAGGCGCAGCAGCAGTCTCCAGTACGATGTCGACGATGTTTTGACTCAGCAGCGATCGCACTCACGCCGGCGGAAGGTCAGCTGGAACTGTTGGCAAAATCACGGTGGGCACGATATATCACCCTGCGACAATCGCGGTCCTTGATCGTATCGCTGTGGGCTACGGTTGACGACGCGCTTCCGCGCTTCCCCAGAACTAGAGTGCCTAGAAAGGTTTACCTAGTGTCTGGAACGCGCGCCTCCCCCAGCGGCTGCGGAGAAACCGGTTTCTATGCACCGCGAGGCGGCGCCGCCCGTTGTTGGCGCGCACATCTGTTTCGGGTGATGCGGCCGGCGGCCGTACAATGCCACGGCCACTCGATGGAAACGCACGAGTGGCCGTTGTGCGATGGCCACTGTCTGAGAATTTGAAAATATTCTATAACAACTACCCGAACTTCTTATTGTCGTGAAATATTTAATTGTTATGGTTCTCTTTGGCGCAGCTATAAAATGGACTAAAAGGGGGAGGGGGCAACTTTTGTGGCTATATAAATTGTGACAAAAGGTTTACACGTTTTCTTTCGTTCTTTTCTTTTACAAGGAATCAACGTAATTCTTACCGTTTTTTGGCGTATCGACTTCGCCTTAAGCTAATGGTTTGTACTTATAATTATTATGAAGCCATGAATAACGAGTGGCATGATAGTTTACCCGCGCGGTCGTCAAACATCCATGATCAGTCCTTTTTTCTGGCCTGGAAACTATGTCTTGGCAATAAAATGCGGGTTACCGACCGGCTTTCATTTAATAATTCAAGCTGGAGGAACATTTGTGGATGAAATTAAACATAAATTTGCTGGGCATATAAAATCGGCGGCAGAAATCGCGCAGTACCACGGTCTTCTGGACTACTGCGATCAACAAGAACAATAATAATATTAATAATGATAAGCGCGCTATGGACAACGGATTGCAAGAAGTTAAAAATACTGCATAATAAGGCCCGGGGAAGTTTTCGTAACGCCTAATTACAATTTCATTAATTTTGAAAGGAAGACGCAGATTGATCCGATGACAAGGAGGAAACCTGCCGTGAGATAAACATAGGCCTTCTCTACTTCTTAATTATTGCATATCACTTCAAAAAATGTGTGAGCAAGTATAAAAAACTTACAACTCCACCTCACACAGTCCCACAAGCAGGGACTGGATGGAGCTATATAATTATACTTCCGCAGCTAACATATAGGCGCAGTACTCGTTCTGTAACCGCTTTTCGCATGTTCTCTTATCTCTCGCATTCATGACATGCCTTCCGGTGAGTTCGTCTGCTAAATGGTTCATTAATTTTTGTTACACAACTGTGTTCGAGCGTCCTGCATTTTTCTTTCTTTTTTTTTTTTAACGCGGAATGTTCGTTTTGCTCCACCCTTGAAGTAATTGATTCAAAAAAGCCTCGCTTTCACGGCATAGCCGACAAACAGCTGCAGATATCTTATCTTTTCGTTCATATACCTTCAAGTAAGGTTCATGTAAAGTACGAACATTGCTGCAGGCGAATGAGCGGGAAAGAAAACGCGAAGTGCACTTCGCGCAGAAACAGATCTTGCAGCATGACACGGCTGTCGTACGCCATACATAATGATAGGATTACCTAATGCTTGCAATTGCTAAAATTGTTCACAGGAAGGAACCGACATTCACAGCTAGCGCATAAGACACGCTTAACCATCGTTCGATCAACGTTATTTCGTTAACTCCTTGAACGTCTGCTGCTGTTCGCTCAGCGTACCTAAATCTTTTGTTTTTCCTTTTTTTAAAGCTAGCTGGTTTCCCGTTCACCTCCAGGAAGTGGGCACATATGCTTTCGTCACTAAAATCTGAATAAATGTAGTAATGCATGCTGGAGAAGAACAGAGTGTGTCGGGAAATTAAGAAACATATTTTAAATTCCAAAATGCGTTGAAGATTTGTAAGCGTGTGTTGAGCGGCGGATCAGACGAGAAGACGAAAACATATAGTCGTTATTGAAAGGCTGCATATGGGCTCACCAGCCAGCGGCAGAAAAAAAAAGAGAGATATAAGCAACGTGCTGCGCTGCCTACCTAACGAGTGTGGCTCTCATGCGGCTCCTAGTAATTGTGTTGAGTGAGCGCAAGCAAAGAAAAAATTTATATTGAGCGTGCATGAGCTACGTTGCCCAGGCAATTAATGTGCTTGATGTGGTTGCTGCCGCTGGGTACGTCTGGGTGTGGCAGAGTTAGATTTGCCACTGATTCAGTTGAATTCTGAGTTACGTCTCCGGGGCTCGTGTTATGCTAGCGGTGGTTGCAAGCCTTCATAGCCGTTCCTGGCTCAAACGTTCCTGGTTTACCGACGACGACTCAGATTCTGCGCATATTTTTCGTTCTGCGGGCAGTGTAGCTGTCGAAAAATATATTGCGTGTAGAAGCTATATAACGTACCCACACAGTCCCCTATGTTACTTCCTTCTTTCAGAATATGACAGAACGAGAAAAACGAGCTCATACCCAAACCACAACACTTGGTATCGCTGGAAAACGCGGCAGCCCGCGGGCCCGCGCGCGCGGATAAGGCGCGCCAACGGGCCGCCGCGCCATCTGCCGACTGTATTGCAAACTCTTTCCGCCAAACCGGCCCGCTCACGACACTAGGTAAACCTTTCTAGGCACTCTACCAGAACTCCGCCGTGTCTAGGGTTGCCAGATCCTCGAATAGAAAAAGAGCCACGAAATTAAGCAAAGTAGCCAACCAGCAGCCGTTACTTTATTTTGGAGCCAGAAAAGTAGCCAAATGTGATTCCAGTTTAGCTGAATTATCACTACGTTCTGACCCTTAAAAATACAAAAATAGACATCACAGAAATGTTTATCACAACACAATAGAGCAAAAAAAAAAAAAAAAACAAGTGACTTTCTGGTTAAAGGAGTACTGACACGATTTTGCGGCGGCGCAAAGCATACATTTTTGGTTTTCTAGTCATGTATTGTTAACGCCCTCCGCACGCGGAAGTCAGGAAACATGTACAAAATATTTTAGTTCGGTTTTAAAGTTTCTGCCGAACAGCACTGCAAGTCAGCCCCAGCGCAATGGACACTGCGATGACGTATTGAGCACAGTGTCTCAAAAATCGCTGAAATCGCTGTCAGAGTCACTGGACGACCGTGAAATTGTCGTTGTTTGCGTGCCCCACGTGTAACTAACGACAGACGACAGTTGCAGCGACGCTATTGCGAATTGCTGTCCCTACGTGACTTAGACGTATGTCCGACTCTGTTGACACGTCACTAGGAAACCGCCCCCTCGAAATCGAAACCGAAAGTGCGCTTTTAAGGGAGCCGTATTAAAAATATATTCATTGCGTTGCGAGGCGCCATGATACTCTTTTTGGGGTTCTCCACGCCAGTGCTTTCACTTACAGCAACAATACGAGAATGTCAAAAATTCGTGTCAGTACTCCTTTAAGACTAGAAAATTGGTAATAATGCTGCACCAACAGTCAAGTGTACATATTCGAGTTCACTTTAGCCAGCATGCTCCGCGGCACTGTAAATGTAGAGCTTGTAACACCTTTGAGACGTAGTCCAAATTTGATCCTGATGATCGCGAGGAGAAGTTTGTGGGACATTCTATTCCTTAAGTCGCTTTTTGTGAGAGCCACAGTAGAAAACACTCGTTCTGCTTCTGCGTTAGATATAGGGAGAACAAGGAGTTTCAATGCGCCGTCTGCAATGTCTTGCATAGGATTAGCACCTGATGCATCCCGGTAGGTGTATATTTTGATCCAGAATTCCACTGCTGGCATGTCGGCATTCACATCCTCAACTTGACGAAGATGCCGTACTTGCTCCTCAATACGATGATCCGGGCAACCAAATAAGTCTTTTGGCAGGGTTCTCAAAGCATTCATCGCATTCGGCCCTAAAACAGATGATGGACTGATGGCTCTCAGCTTCCGCACCAAAGACGTAGCATTCGGAAGTCGTTTCTGAAGATCAGATGCACAAGCCTTAAGAAAAGCAAAACAACGTCGTTTGAGGGAGTGTTGCTCTTCAGTTGTGAGTCGTATATTGCTGACGTGGTCAGTGAAGCTGACCACGTCAGCAATATACGACTTTTTTTCCGTACGCCGGAAAAAAACTCGTATATTGCCGGAAAAAATGCCGTATACGACAATATACGGCATTTTTTTAGGGGAAGGGGGGCTGGAAGACCTTCAAAAACACCTATTGTTGTTATTTATTGTCGGCAAAACACACACAACCATGAGAATTTCGTTCAGAAGTGCGTAATAGCTCCGGCTTTCCCCGAGGGACGCGGTCCTCTTCACCATTAACGATGTGCACAAAGTATCTTGTATTACAGACGGAGAAAGTTCTCGTGAAATTCTGTCTTTTCGGTGTAGATTTCGTCCCCATCGTTTGTGGAAGCTTTCATGCTTCGGCACTGCGAAGAGTACTACCAAACTCTATGAGTACTACTACCCGGTCCATTGATATTCCGTTTCACACCCAGGAGCATGGCAATGGTGTTAACGACCCGGCACTACATCTTTCCTAGTCCACAACCCCCTCGTCTCATTCGTGCCAGAACAATAGCCAAAAAGTAGCCAAGTAGCCAACGTCATTTTTTGGTCGCCACGGCCTCTTAAAAGTAGCCAATTTGGCGTAAAGTAGCCAAATCTGGCAACCCTGGCCGTGTCTTCGCGGCTGTACAGTGTACTAGAATAGTACACTGTAGCGGCTGCACCGCGGCGGCCGCCATGCTAGGCCTAGCCGTGGGAGGTTCCGCGGCCTCTGATTGGTTGGCGCGTGGCGGGCGCGTCGACGCGAGCCGTGCGCGAGGCGAAAATATCTGACACTGCTAGATACCCCCGCGTCGACGCGTCTCGGTCCGTCAACCCCCTCCGAGGGTGACGCGCTGCGACGCATTTGACGCTTTTGACGCGTAGGCGCGTGCTGACGCGTGCCTGTGGTTGGGCCTTAAAGGAGTACTGACACGATTTTGCGGCGGCGCAAAATATACATTTTTCGTTTCCTAGCCATGTATTGTTAACGCCCTCCGCACACGGAAGGCAGGAAACACGTAAAAAATATTTTAATTTGGTTTTAAAGTTTTCGTCGCCCAGCACAGCAAGCCAGCCCCATTGCAATGGACACTACGATGACGTATGAACACAACCTCTTAAAAATCGCCGAAATCGCTGTCAGAGTCACTGGACGACCGCGAAATTGCCGTTGTTTGCGTGCCTCAGGTGTAATTTACCAAAGACGACAGAGTCGTAGCGACGCTATGAAGAATTTCTGTCCCTACGTGACTCAGACGTCGTCCGACTATGTTGATACGTCACTACGAAACCGCCCCCTCGAAATCGAAACCGAAAGTCAGCTTTTAAGGGAGCCGGATTAAAAATATATTCATTGCGTTGCGGAGCACCATGACACTGTTTTTGGGGTTCTCTACGCCAGTGCTTTCATTTACAGCAATAATACGGGAATGTCAAAAATTCGTGTCAGTACTCCTTTAAGAAAGAGCGTTTCCATAGCCAACGCGCGCCTTTCGCTCTCTCTCTGTCTCTCTCTCACAAGACAGCAGAGGCACGCGCCGGGAGAGAGAGAGAGGCACGCGCCGAGGCGAACGCCGAGGGCGAGCGCGTGCCTCGCAGCACGCGGGTTACGTCTGACGACTGACGCGTGACAAGGTTAGACTAAGAGGAGCTTCGCCCCTAAAAATCAACCGTTCCGCTAGCTTCTCTATTGTTCCAGCGCCGTTACGGTGGTGTAGTCGTTGTGGCAATCGGCTGCTGATCCGAAGGTCGCGGGATTGGATCTCGGCCGCGGGTGCTGCATTTCGATTGAGGCGAAATGTTGAGGACCGTGTACTGTGTCATGTCAGTGCACGTTACAGAACCCGAAGTGGTGGAAATTTCCGGAGCCTTTCACTACGACGTCCCTCATAATCATAGTGTTATTTTGGGACGTAAAACCCCAGAAATCAAATCATCAATCTCTGTTGCTCCATTCTCACTTGCACTTATGATATGGCAGAACAAGTCTGCTCTTTTGCCTGTTTTGCTCAACGCGATACATTGACGGCCATACGTAATTCAGCATAGCGCTCCGATTCATTCGTCGGGCGACGGTTAGCGCAAATGCGTCACGTCAGCGCTCATATTTCCCACGACACCCGTTGTACCGGTCAAAAATTTCGAGCGCGGGAGACGACAACAATCCCTTCGGAAAGGCTATTCTATTCGCTTATTGCTTTTGGGAACAATAAAAGCGTTCGTTCTACTCACATATTGATTGATTATTGATTTCTGGGGTTTTACGTCCCGAAACCTCGATATGATTATGGAAGATTCCGTAGTGGAGGGCCCTGGAAACTTCGACCACTGGGGTTCCTTAAAGACTACTGACACGACTCTTACACCTTTCCTATTATTGGTCTAAATAAAAGCACAGATGTCGAGAATTTTAGAGAGTATCGCGGTGCCTCGGGAACGGAATGAATATATTTTTAATACGGGTTCCGGTTTCGATTTCGAGGGGGCGGTATCATTGATGTGCCAGCACGGTCGGACGTGGGTGTAGGTCACTAACACACTTAGCACGGTAACCTTTAGTTTATCGTATAGGTACACAAAAATGTGGAAATATGCTCCTTTACTAAAGGTTAAAGCACTTTAACCTTTATCAAAGTAGCATATTTTCGCATCTTTGTGTACCTATAAAATAACCTAAAGTTAACTGTGCAAAGAGTGTAGGGACAGCTACTTGCGACGTATATGTCGCGGCATCTCTGTCGGCCGTTGTCAGTTGCACGTAGCGCCGGTAAACAACGATTATTTCATTGTCGTCAGCGATTATGACAGTGCTTTCGGAGATTTTTGGGCGACTGCGTTGACACGTCATCGTGTTGTCCATTGTGACGGGGCTGGCTTGCAGACGCCAAGAAATGAAAACTGCAAAATCAAATTAAAAAGAAAACTTTGTGTGTTTCCTGGTTCCGGTGTGCGGGGAGGGCGTTAGCAATGCACGCTGTTCCAACGCTGCTGCAGGTGTGCCCGCGACGGTGTGGCCCCGCCAAGTGACGTGGGTTCCTTTGCTGCCCGTGTGCTTTGTGTGTGCGAACGTTTTTACTTAGTACAAAAAGAAGGTCACTAGCCGGGGAGAACGTCAGTTCTCGAGCAGAAGGGGTGGTCCTTTATTGATAAGAGTCCACCATCCCCGTTTGGCCATGAGGCCGAATTGGCGACCCCGTCCGGCACACCTGGAAGTGGTTCGTCTGGCGAGTGCCCACCTTATCAGCATCGGACCAGAGAAACCTTTAACAGATGGAATGTCTCCGCACGTGCACGTGTGACAACGGTGGTGCTGGCAGCGTAACTTGATCGGCTCCGGCATCGTCTCCCGAGACCTTCAGTAATTCCAGCCATGGGCGGGTCAAGTACGTTCGTTCTCCCATCCACTCCCTCCTCCCTCGCCCAGGAGCCAATGGAGGAGAAGCCCGGGCATCAAAAAGCGCGGGACCCAGAGAAGGAAAAAAAGCCCTCGGGAAAGAACCCTCGGATGAGAACCCTCTTGCTAGGGGGGTCTTGCGGAAGCAAGCTCCCTGTAAATATCTAAATAAACCTCTATTAAGTTTTCTCTTCCTCTACCTCGGCTCTCGACTCCCGAAGCCCAAGTGCCTGCGAGTCGTCATCACCGCTCCGCAACACGCTACCCGCTGGTCGGCTCATTCAGCCGACCAGCGCAGCAGCAGCGGTCGGGATTCGATCCCGCGAACTTCGGATCAGCAGCCTATATATAGTGCCATAAGCATTAGACAACCGTGGCGGATCGTTTTGGTGCGAAAACTCGTGCTGGGAAGCGAAGCAAGGAAGCGTTAGGTTGTAGAGGCGCTTGGTTGTGACGTCTTTAGATTTGCATACATTTAGCGTACGAAGATTTGGCCATATTTTCTGACTGCAGGCACGGAGGTGGCGGGAGCCCGGCATTCCCTTCTTCGGCGTCAACCTTTACTAACAAGACATTTAGGTATGCGATAGCTCATATGCTCCAGGAGAGCGAGTTGGAAAGTACTTCACCATATGCATCATCATCATCAGTCCATCTTATGTCCACTGCAGGACGAAGGCCTCTCCCAATGCTCTCGACCCTTTCCTGTCCTGTACGACCTGATTCCATTTGATGCCTGCGAATTTCTTAATTTCGTCACTCCATCTTACTCTCTGTTGTCCACGGCTGCGCTTACCCTGTCTTGGTATCCATTCCGTCGTTCCATCGGTTGTCTAGCCATCGGTTGTCTAGCCTTCTCATCACGGGACCTGTCCATGTCCATTTTTTCTTCTCTACTTCGACTATTATGTCAGCTACCCCTGTGTCACAAAATAGGGCCTATTTCGACAAGAAACCCGGTATCGAACTAGAGGGGGGGTCCAAAACAACAACAAGCAAAGCGGCGCGCACGGAGGAGACGCCCAAGGTCACGCCGCGTCTCCAAAAGGGGAGAATATTGTGGAACCTTATCACGGCGAGCGCGCGCGCTGACAGACGTAAGGAGAGAGAGGAGGCGGAGAGTTCACACTGGCGCTCCTCGCGCAGTGAGAGAAAGAGGCGCCGCCCCAACGAAAAAGGACCTAGAATGGGCGAGAAGGTTCCCAATTTTGTGTGTGCTTGAGTCACGTGGGCCGCGCCGAACTTTCTAGCACAGCTTCCCAGGGCTATATAAGCAGTCGGACACGGGCCGCGAGGGGGAGAGTAGAAGAGTAGCAAGTAAAAGAAGCAAGAAGTGCGTGACTCAGACGCTGTTCCACGAGCCAGCTGACAAGCCACCTGCAAGTTTCGAGCTGAGAAGACGCCCAAGTGACCTGATGAATAGGACTCTTTTGTGTTTTGTTCTTTGTTGCAGTGCATGAGCTTGTTCGTATTTGTTGGCTTTGTGTAACTTTGCGACCCATCTGTGTTTATATTGTGAAGAGCCGTTTTTTGTACGTTTTCTGTAACTGCCTGTTGGATGAGAATATATTTGTTGTGTTTGATCACCCTTGGCTCTGACTCGGTCTTTGAACCACTGCTGGCGTTTTGCTAGTGTGCTAAAGGGGACCAAAAATCTTATTGTCCAAGCTTTCGTGGGATCTTTTTCGGGGAACCAAGACGTTGGTTCTTGGAATTATTTCCGGCGTTCTTGATTGAAAGACTATCCCCATCTTCTGTCAAGAACTCATATGTAGCGTCCTTCGTGCCACTGGACTTCATGGGCGACTCTGGAGTGGCCCCGCTACATCACGTGACCCTGTACATATGGCCCCCCTTATCTCACCATCACCATTCATCACTCTTTTTCTTCCCCTTCGCCCTTCGCCAACGTATAGAGTAGCAGACCGGAGTAAATTACAGCTCAGGCCGACCTCTCTGCCTTTCTGTAAATAAACATCTCTCTCTCTCTCATACGTGGGTCTTTCAAATAATATTAAAGGGCCACTAAACAGGCTCCTACTTTTTTTCAAAGCTAACTCAATCATAGAGAAGGTTGCGGCGATCACATTCTGTGAATATGACAGCGCTGCGCGCCACACAGACGCCGTATTTCAAAAAAACAATTCGCGCGCTTCTTTCCGGCGACTGACCAGTCGCGCTCGCATCCTAGGTGTCGTCATCTTGCACCGCGAACAACTTTGCGTAGTCGTATCTCGTTGATTGGTCGAAACGTCTATTGTCAGATCCCCTGGCCATCCCACCGGCGTGAGCGCAGGAGCAACGCAACGTTTCTAGAACGGGAGCAACCGGTTCCGCAGCGCAAGCGTCAATGACGTCAAATGATCACGTCAGGTCACGTGTCAAAAGTGGGCGGAGTCTCGACGGCGCGCCGCCCCTACCCTCTCCTCAGCAGAGAAGGGTGGGGAGGCCGACCGAGAAAACGAAACCGGCGCAAGCGGTCACTTAAAGGGGCCCTGAAACGCATTTTACGCACATTGATTTTATTGCACATTTGCTTTGTGTGTGACTTGACGATGACCGAAACACCAGTGAAAGCGGCGAAATTGAACCGTATTATATTTTAATTTGTACCTGAAGTCGGTTTCCGCGCTGACTGCAGCGCCATACATCAACAGTTTCTCCGAGCGGATATGAGATCACCATGCTGCTTTGCTGCAGATTCTGATTGGCCGGGAACAGTAGGGAATAAAAATATACATCGCACATATCGATAATGCACCGAATATAAGAAATTCCAAATTCAGAACGTGTTTTATGCTTGCTAAAGGTACAAATTTGGGCATTACAACTTCATTTTGCTTGTAACTGACACAAGGATCGCTGTGCGGCCCACGTGGTGGTTGTGGTAGGAAGGCCACAGAGGGCAGCACGGTTCCGGTTCTGCAAGATGTAAGCCGCGTTTTGATTGGAAGCAGCATGCACGCCTTGGGATGCCGATATCTGTCGTCTGCTTTTATTTTGAATTTGTAAGTTGAATAACTTGCATTTGCCTACATCGATCTCGAAAATTCTTTTTGCATTTACCTCAGAACAATACAACGAACCCGTTTAGATGCAAAACTCAGCGAGTAAAATATGGTTTCAGGGCCCCTTTAAACCCGTGTAACTTCTTTATTATTGCACCTATTCGCAAAATTCTTGCAGGAGCATGTTCACACAGCACAGGAGCGCAGTTATATCTTTAAAACAAATTTTACACCTCGGGGTTGTTTAGGGGCCCTTTAACATTCGCTAAAATACTCTCGACACTTTTCGGGCTTTTGCACTTCATCGGATACAAGAGGCAACGTGCTGGAATAATACCTCTGTCTTGCAGGGTAAGATTTCTCGTTATTGTGATGATCCGAGTGACCGCGCGCATTGCCGGATGTCTGCTTTTTTCTATCCGTGTCGTTATTACAAAAAAAAAAACAAACCGTTTGACTATATATACGGGAGTACGGAGCAGTGGTTTCACTTAAATACAAGCTCTGATGTGTTCGGCGCGCGTTCTTCGCGGCTAAGGCCGTGTCAGATACGCGGCATTTACCTGCCTGCACAGCACGATGATGTGAGAGAACTTCATGTTACCAAAAATGTATGTCTGGATGGCGTACCGGCCCAGCTGGCGCCGATTATCATTACTTTCGGTAACGGGTACACCGTTCCGCTCTGCGCGCCGCTTGCGTCGTCTGCTACAAGGCCGTATTGCGCCGGATTCGGCGCATGCGCACTCGGACTATGCAAAAGGCGGATTGTGCACTTTTTTTGCCCTGTCGACAGAAAGTTTGGGCCGATCCTAGATACAATGCAGCCAGCCAGGTGTATGTGTAGGGTTGTCGTGTCAGAAGCGATTTTAACGAATTATCTTTAATTAATGCAATTGATTCCTGATTATTCCTCTATTTTAAAGAAGTCTAAATCATAATAACTCATTCTGTGCCGGTTTTTCAGTAATTACATAGCAGTTCTTTACCATAATTTGACCGCTTGCTTTACCGTGACGACGACGACTGCTCGAGCGCATAAGCTGCTTCGCGCCCAAAATTATTGTCATTGACGAATGGCACGTAGCAGATCCTCGAAGCTGTCAGGCGTCATCTATGGAAAGCGAGAAAGTAGATGATTCTATTAGAGGACGCATGTTCATTGACTGAACTACACGTAGCCGTAATACTATCGCTTTCTGACTCTTGAACATCTTCCCATTCCAAAAAGAAACGGCCATGTGGCATGTGTTGGCGCTTGAGGGCAATGTCAGGTCCCAATCCAGGGTGTAGTAATATGCATTAAAAAAAAAGCTACGCAGATTCTGTGCGTGAAAATAAGATGAAGTTTGGCTTTGACTCTAAATTGGATGCGTATGTTATAAACAGGCCAGTAGGCAGGAATTTTTTTCGGGAGGGGCCCACTTGCTGAATCATTTGACTGTTTGAGACAAACATCTATTTTCATTATTTGTTTTCGGTATAAATCGCAGTATATACGATTAGTGACCTTCTTAATTCAACGTTATTAATAGGTTTAAATTTTATATTATTAGCACTAAACTTTTTTATTAACACTAACACCCCCACCCCCCCACCCCTCCTATCCTGGCTACGGGCCTGGTTGTATATACTTCCTGCTAGGATATTAATTTTGTTTGTATATGCCGACATGTTAAACTTTCCCATTTTGTGCTTGCAAACATTCACGGAGCCTATTGTGTTCACATTCCCTTTCAATCATTATTATTTGCCTATTTTCTGGACCTTGGCATTTTTCAAGACTCCCTGTCACTGTTTTCGTCTGAGATTTGTACTGTTATAATTTAGTATCACCCATTATATTTTCCCTCCTTCTGTAGCTTGTCTAATGTCTTGATGTGAAGTGCTTTTATCATTGACTGTCTCTATTTTTCATGTTGTAGCTTGTCTTGTCGTCCAGACTATCATTTCTTGTTTTCTTACATTTTTTTTCTCTGTATTTTTCTTGTATGTTCTTCTGAACCTATGTTTCTTGTCCATCTATAGGTCTCGTGTTCTTTTTTCTCCTGTCGTGAAAATATCTTGTTTTTCTTTTTCTTTTACATTCTTTCTACTTGTCGTGCATAAGCGGACAAACTGATCAAATGAAAGGAATAATACATCAACTGGCATTAGCTACGCGATGAATGATTGTATAGTAAATGTGCACATGTGTATAGTTGAAACAAATGCAATCTTCTGCCTCTCATTGCCATTACTGCCTAGATTTCATTGTATAGTATTGGCGTTCCTTTGCGTGCGCAAGACCTCTCGGTTGTTCCTGGGCACGTTTAAGTAAATTGACTGATTGATTAATGTTGTTCTTTGAATGGTGCTAAGTGAACGCCCAGCCTCTTTGCGTACAAAGGTCCAGGGTCACCTACAGGCCATAGAAGGTCAAGAGCTCACGTGGGCGTGCTGATATGCGCTTATCATACAAGCGGCGTTGCCAAGACTTGAGCGGATAATTCAGCGTTGCGGCAAAATATACTTCTTTTCCTAGAACGGTGAAAGCTCGAATTGATTATTTCGGAGAATCTTTGAGAGACACGGTCGAGTTACTTTTTTACGATTTCGTACTAAGCAAGCATGAGGCTGATAGTTTCGTAAACGGCTCCGACATCGAGGTCTTCCCTGGAACTTTTATGTGGCTTTCGACGGTGCATAAATGTGTAATATAATGATTTACACTTTATTTGGAGTGCCTTATGGTTCGGAAGCACTCCAGTTAACTAATAGAATTGAACATACATTAACGGATGATTTGAAACGGTCGTTTTGGATAAGCGCAGTCCCATATATTCTAAAAAAAACGACTCAAGCTTTTCTTTTTTTTTTGTATGCACGGAATATTTCAACAAAACGGTTTGTCAGGCTAGTTGGCTATCCATTCCATTTCCAAACGAGTACAGCGCGATAGGCGCGCGCGCACGCACGCACGCACGCGCACACACACGCACACACACACACACACACAAAGAAGGACACATGGGCTGACGCTAAGGGCAGTCCGTGTGCTAGCGCCAGTCCGTGTGTCGTTCTCTGTGTGTGTGCCTATCGCGCTGTATTCTTGGAGAAAACGATGTTTCAGGCATCCGCAGTATAGCGAGAATGATGATTCCAGAAAGTATAGTCAAGATATGCCTAATCACAGAACAGTACTACACTTACACGTTTGCAGTGTTGCAATAATATAAAGTATTTGCAGCTGAGGTGCTTGAGGATGAGCTTTAGGAATTCGTGCTTCCCCATGTGACACTGGCGGAAAAACGCGCGCGGCGCGCCGCCGGCGGGAAAACGCGAGCCTCCGAGGCTGCCGTGCGTCAGGTTTTTCGTGCTGCGAGAGCGATCGGTCCGTGCAGACCGATTGTCTCGCGGCAAGAGAATCCCTGCCGGGCGGCAGCCTCGGAGGCTCGCGTTTTGCCGCCCGCGGCGCGCCGCGCGCGTTTTTCCGCCAGTGTGCACGCGCCTTAACAGCCTTTTAAAATGTATTCAAATTTAGTGTAGGGAAAATATGGGGCACTTCAGTGCACACGATGTTGCGGCTGTAGCTGTATTCCTTGGTTATCTGCGGCACTGAGCGACCGACGCCTGCAACAATTACGTCAGCATCAAGGCACTTCTGGAAACAATCATTTTTCAAGACGGTGTCTTTTTTTGTGTATATAAATGCCACATGCTATTCGAAGCATGAACACTCTGCATTAGTCTCAAAGTTCGTAATGTTTTCACGCAGTTTCACTAACTTGAGATTTTTGTACGTGTGGCTTATTTCTTCTCATTCTTTATGCTCTTGTCGAGGCGGCGTCGAACGCAATGCAAGATTTTTTTGGGGCACGAAACTTAGACACGTATTCATAAACCTACATTATCCTTATATTTCCTGTGCCCTTACATGCTTCGTGAACAAGTAAGTCCATTGCTTACAAACAAGCTTTCTCACTGATTAAAAGGGACGATAAGGATAAAGTATGTTTATGAACACAGACTTTAGCTTACCATATTTGTCACCTAGTCCTCGCTGAAGCAAGATGCGTTTTTAGATGCGAAGCAGCTTATGGTCTAGCCAACGCCTCCTAGAAATCAATGCCTGGAATGTCGCTCGTTTTCCCATAGGGAGCTTCCTGCCGCGTGTCTCGACCAGGCGCCGTGCGAGAGCGCTCGCCTCCGTACCGCCTGGTCACCTGACATTACAGGCGTAGCCAATCGCGTAGCTGGGAGCCGCCGGCCTGCGCGCTGTCCGGACAGCCGGCGAGAGCGTGCGGCGGTAGTTTGATAGACGATGCCGTCTTAAACGCGTTGAAACCTACCTGCTCTCTGCAGCAAAATGTTCTACTAAAACAAACCGACCAGCGACAAAATACCCATTAAGGTTACTCGCGTGATGTAGTTATTCAGGCACATAATCACAGCAGCATTTTTATTTTTTGTCTGGAACCTTGTACCCTCTCTCGCTGTCATCTTTCTAACCCCCTCCCCTTCTCCCCAGTGCAGGGTAGCAAACCGGAGTCTAATATCTGGTTAACCTCCCTGCTTTTCTCCTCTTTTCTCTCTCTCTCTTTTCTCTCTCTCTTATTTTTCGCCGTGTACTGTTGGGCCTGTCGTGCTCGTGGACACACTGGTACTCAAGACGTTTCGCGGGGGACCCGGTGTCGGTTCGCCGAACACGCTTGGCACTACACCGGGCTTGAGTAAGCGCCCGGTGAAGTCTCTTTTGAAGTCACTTGCATGGAAGTGGAGACTGCATACGACGCGGTGTTCCTCGATTGTAGCGCTGGGAAAGACGCCTAATATTGCGTGCAGCCACTTCTCACGCAAGGAGATCTCTGCTGGCACTTCGTGAAAAGACACACCCGGTTGCTTCCGTCGGCAACTCGATGAGCAGCCCGGCACACAACAGCAACGCATTGCCGCTCAAATGAAATGGAGAACTGGCTCCGCAAAGACAGACGGCGAAAAACATCACGCAAACCAACGTAAATCTGCTGCGTTAAGCAGACGGAATTACCGTCATTCGGGTGAACCTTTATTTGATGTTAAAAAAATTACCTTCAAGAAAGCGGACTTTATTTCATATGACAATTTGTTACCTCGCAACAGCGATTAAAAAAAAGTCTGCATATAGCAGCGGTGACAACGCGCAGTCGGCAAGGTTGGCAAGGTGTCGTCTGCTCGCGAGAAGCCAGCCGCTCGGCTCCCGGCGGCCGTGCGTCGGCGTGTTTACAAGGAGCGACCGCCAGTGGCGCTCGCCTCCGTACCGGTGGGGGAGGGTAAAATCAGAGGGTAGGGCAGCGCGTTTGCGGCTCACGTTCCAGGCATTGTTTTTCTAGGAGGCATTGGTCCAGGGGGGCGATCGGAGATGGTATTTTTGCGAAAGTGTTCGGAATCACCGCACGCGATTGGCCAGCGCCGCTCCGGTGTCGTCATCCGCGGGGCGTGCCCACGGAACACCTGCCTATAACCAAATTAGAGAAGAGAAACTGTACCTTTGACAGTGCAACGAAAAATAAGGGTAGCGGTGGCGTCCTAAACTAAAATATAAGGTCAAAAGATGGTGCTGCATGTACGATCATCATCATTGTTTAGATGTAATATGGCCGCTTTGTTTCTGGCGCCTACGCCTTTTGGCCTTATTGAGAGCCCCTAGCAGGAAAATTTCAAACTAAAATATGGTGTAATGTTAGTAGTTCCACTCTGCGCGCAACTTGATGGAACGCGCCGCGGTTGGGTTTTTTCGCCACCTGTAGCGACTTGTGGAACGTCGAGCCTTCCGGGGCCCCGAGATTTCGGTGTCGTCAAATTGACGTCAATTCCCTGTCAATCATTTTCAAACCGAGCGTGTCGTCTGCTATGCGGAGAACGATGCCCGAGGCCGCTCGCTCAGCGAACGGTTTACGAACGATTTACGAACACTTTGCGAACAGCGGCCGCGGCAGTGGCTCCGCTTGGATTGAAACGGCGGCTGCGGCTGCGCAATGTTGCGTCACAGAGGGAAATGGCGGTCCACTTGGGCGCTGAGTCCTCGCATTGTCGTCGCTGAAATAGGACGCGGAGCAGCTGGAGGTTCGCGATGTATTTGGGGATTTGACAGGAAGTGAATTCCGGCGTCAATTTCGCCTGTCGAAGCGAACATTACGTTGGCTGTGCGCCGAACTTGATACCGAGAGAGAGAACAACTTTATTTTAGAGAGAGAGAGAGAAAACTTTAATTCAAAAATCCTCGCCGCCGCCTCCTCTGCTCGTCTGATAGCCTGGAGTTGTTTCTCCAGGCTTGAGTCGCGGAGGACGGTGTCCCACGCTTCAGGCGAGGGAGTACTCAGGAGATCGGAAATCGGGTGCCAAATAGCCCGTGGAATGTCGACGGAGAGAAAAGAGATGCGCATGTTGATGTTCTTTGCTACTGGAAGTTTCCAGCGCGCTGTCGGTAGTGAAGAGTTTGTCGGGCTTTCACAGTTGGGGTGCACCTCCAAAAATGCGAGAAGGAGCTCCCTCTGCCTCTGAGCACCCGCGGGCCGAGATGCACGTTTTTGTGCGAGGACATGTCAGCAGCAGACGACGACACGAAATTTAGATATGACGCCACTTACGCGCACGCTTCTTGTTTTTCGCGCCCGCGACACCGCTTAGCGAACCTGCAGAGAGATATTGATGCTTAAGAGCGTGTTTACGTCTGAGAAGAAGAAAGCACCGTTTTTAAAAGGAGCAGCTTTCTTCATTTCTCGGGAGAAACATTTTGTCTTTCAGAAGCAGACGACAAACGGAGTACGTCATCATCCGAGGAGCGCGCCGCTTCCCCATTGGCCGCGCCGGCCGCGCTCCTCCCATTCTCAAAGCATTGCTCAAAGCTATCGCGGACCACCCACTTTTTGACGTCAGTGTTCGGAAAGCGTTCTCGAGCGAACAGCCGATCTCCGATCGCCCCCCAGCCTGTTCCGTCCCTGCGCCGTCCGCAACCCCACTGCGCATGCGCAACAGCTGGCCGAAGCTGGCAAGGAACGAGAACGCGCCCTCGCCCGCGAGAGACAACGCTGACGCAGGCGGCGTCTGCTAGCGAGTTTCTTGATTGAAAAAACCGACTGCTCGCGCTGCAAAACCGTACACCGGCGAGCCCGTATATTTATAGACGCTGGATGTTGACCTGCAATGCAGTGCCGGTGGGAGATTTCTCTTGTGCGTAGTTGAACCATAAGGATTCGCAGCGTGCGCGTTAACTAAAAGTAATCAGGAACTCGGCACGATCTACGACGAGGGAGCGCAGGAACCTCATAAAGACCAGGAGCACAAATGACAACGCATGTCATCATGATCATCATCATCAGCCTGTTTAGGTCCACTGCAGGACGAAGGCCTCTCCCAACGATTTCCAATCCACCCCATCCTGAGCAAGTTGGTTCCACTTTATGCCCGCAAACTTTTTAATTTCATCGCTCCATCTAACCTTTTGCCTACCTCTGTTGCGTTTTCCCTCTCGTGGTATCCATTCCGTCGCTCTTACTGTCCACCTATTATCCTTCCTCCTCATGACATGTCCTGCCCAGGTCCACTTCTTTCTTTTAATTGATAAGATAATATCGGCTACTCCTGTCTGTTCTCTGATCCATTCCGCTCGTTTTTTTATCTCTTAGCGTTACCCCTATCATTTTCTTTCCATTGCACGTTGCGTGCTCCTTAGTTTCATCTCTAGTTTTTTCGTTATTCTCCATGTTTCTGCACCATACGTTAGTACTGGGAGAATGCAGTGATTGAATACTTTTCGCTTTAATGAGAGCGGTAAGTTTCCAGTCATGATTTCGTAATGCCTTCCGAATGCGCTCCAGCCCAGCCTTATTCTACGGAGAATTTCGTTTTCCTGGGTAGGAGTTCCTGATATTAACTGTCCCAGATATACATATTCGTTTACACATTGTAAGGGTTCATTGTTGATTTTAAATTCCTGTTCCTTAGCTAAGCTATTGAGCATAACTTTGGTCTTTTGCCTATTCATTTTTAATCCAATTTTAATGCTTTCCCTGTTTAGGTCATCAATCATGTTTTGTAATTCGTCACCATCATTGCTAAAGAGCACAATGTCATCTGCAAATCTTAAATTGTTTAGATATTCTCCGTCTATTCGAATGCCCTTTTCTTCCCAGTCTAGACGTTTAAAGACTGTGTAAATACGCATGTGTAAATATACAAACATGTTGTCACTCATCTACATGCATGAGTGGGCAATGTCACGGGGGATTTACGGTAACACCGAACGATCCCCAGTGTTTCGCCCACTCGTCATGGTTCACTTCGTGGAGATGCGTGAATTTAAAAAAAAAATTCCCGTCGGCGCAGAGCTACGGTTCCCACGAAGTTCTAGGAGCTTTCGTAAATTATTGTCGTCCCAACATTGACTTGATCCACTTGTTGCGATAGCCCCTACCAGCTTCAGTAGTTTAGCAAAAGACAACATGTAGATGAAAATATACCGATACCAGATATCTGCTCTGCATCGACAGCACTTGAATTCAGCAGCGCGACGGCTGTCGCGGCTTGTCCCAGGACTATCTATAGGCGAAACCCTGGTACTGATAGCTTGGGCAAATTTTTTTATTTTTTTATTTTATTTACATATACTGCCGTCTCTTTGCGAGACATTGCAGGGGTGGGTACAGAATTTGCTTGGAAATCAGGCATAACACAAAACAAATTAGCATACAAGGGAACGCTAAACTGCGTGATTTAACAAGCATATAAAAAAAGCAAGTTATACAAATGCGCATATAATAAATCAACATTGCATCAAAAACACTTGTTAGATGGTAGGAAAGAGGCACAAATATACAAATAGCGCACCACGCATTAGAACTCCAGAGGCACATGCTGATGAATTCTTTCTGCAAATTGTGCGGTAGGTAACTGGCGAATAAATACTTGAGGTACGTGTGGCGTTTCACATAAAACGGCGTAAAAATGCATTTGGAGTTATCTGCTCCGAAAGGACGCTGGGCCGACACAAACCTTCACTTTCGACTGCGCCGAGTGGCGACTGATGACGCACTTGTAAACCTTACCGTGGGCCAAATCAGTCGAATCCGTGCCGGTTTTGGCTGGATCTGCGGGTCCTGTGGACGACTAGTTCAACTTCCGATAGCCACCGTATACAAGAAGTAGTATACTACTTCTTGTTTCCCCCCGGCGGCAATCTTATCTAACAACGCGGGTGATAACAGGTACGAGTGGTCCGCAGTTTCCCCCTGTCGGTTTTTAACCGATTGTGGTGTATTCTATTCAATTTGTCAGCCTGCCGTTTGTGGTAACGATCTAGTGAAAGTATGAAGTTAGGAAATCAATTTCTTCGTTATCTTATCGGGCATGCTCTGGAACAGCATGCCTCTGCGAAAGGCCAGCAGGTTCTTGGTAGCCCATGGTGTTGTTCAGATCTTCATTCCGTTTTGTGGTCGCCTTCTTTGCCTTGGGGATGGCTGCAAGTCTCCGCGGTTGGGTGATGACGATGTTGCATCAGGAACCTTGTCCTCTGCGCACGCAGCCTTCTGAAATGAACTGCACAAACTGCGTTGTCTTCGCTGACCGAGTCTGGCTACATATCACCGCCGATATTTCCCGGTTGATGGCTCATTATCTGCTCTTTGAAGGGGAAGATTGGAAGATATTCTCTTGGCCCATTGGTATAGGGAAAATTCCGTGAGTTCTCAGCCTTGGACAAAAGTTCCCTCTCCTTGTGATTAAAATCGTCCGACGGTTTCAGTGGCGGTCCAGATATGACAAAGTAAGGCTCCTCAGAGTCCCTACTCCGTTTGGTAACAAGTAACTGCTGCCATTGAGAGAGAGAGAAATAACATTTATTTACACATCCGGCGTGTGGGAAGTCCCCGGCCTCGCAGGGTGCGGATGTTCCCTATCTTAAGATTACGGCTATTAGAGTCCGATAATCTCAGAGCCTAGACCTCGAGAATGGTGTGCTCCAACTAGGCGACAGGTACTCGGGTGCCTCCGCGCCCGTTAGACGGGTCGTCGGCTCCTTTTTTCCGTTGCTTCGCCAAAGCCTCCTCAAGCCGCTGGATGGCCCTTCGTTGCGTCTTCAGGTCTTCGGAGCGTATCCACGCTCTCACCTCTTCGGGATACGTGGCGTCCTGGCACTGCCCGTTCCCACTGTCCATAGCACTGTTACACCCTCCCCACATGATGTGGCGGAGAGTAGCTAGTTCACGTTCGCACACACTGCACTTTGCGTCCACGAACATGTCGGGGCACACGTGCCGGGCCAGAGCCGGTGTCAGCACGCACTCGGTCTGCAACTGTCGGAACTTTACTGCCTCCGCACGCGGGAGTTCTCGGTGCGGGGGCGGGAAGGCTCTCCTGACTTCTCTGTAAGCCGCCAGGATCCCACCGTAGTCGGTGAGGGGCTCGAAGTCCTCTTTTCGGTCTTCTCCGCTGGTCTCGGAGGGACGGACTGCCGCGGTCCGGCACGTGATGAGACCACGGGCCGCGGCGTCCGCCTCTTCGTTGCGGTTTTTGATGTCGGTTGCTAGTTGCCGACCCATGTGGGCCGGGAACAACTTGAGAGCAATGGTCGGTCCCGCAGCGGCACCTCGGGCGGCCCGCGTGGCCTCGATGGACCTCACTAGCCGCTCCGTGCCCTGCCAGACCGTGCCTCGGGCGAAGTTCTTGATCGCCGACTTCGAGTCGCTTAGCACCGTGCGTGTACCCGGTAGGCCCATGGCCAAAGCAATCGCCACCTCCTCCGCCTGGCCGGCTGTTCGGGCGCGCACGGTACTTGCTGCTAGCAGTTCTCCGGTAGTAGCTCGGACCACCACCGCTGCAAAGGCGTTGCGTCTCCTCGGATACCTTGCGGCGTCCACGTAGACTGCACTCTCGTCTCGTTGGTGCTGACGGGCCAGTGCCACCGCTCGTGCCGCTCGCCTGCCCTCGTCTCTCTCTGGGTCGGTGTTCTTGGGCAGCAGGTGGACGATAATCTTCCTCGCCGTCTCGTCGCTCAGGGGGACTTGCTCTTCCAGTTCGCCGTCTGGTCCTGTACCCACACGTTCGCCTGGAGGTAGTAATCCCACCCGGTCTAGTAGTCTTCTGCCCGCTGCCGTGCTGCTTAGGCGGCTCAGCTGTGATGCTCTTTGGGCCTCGCTAATCTCCGAGAGCGTGTTGTGTGTGCTCCCAGAGACAGCAAGGCCGTGGTCTTCGTGCCCGGCAGGAGCCCCAGGGCCCCCGTGTAGGCTTTCCGGATGGCGGCGTCGATCTTGGCTCGCTCCGCACACGTCCAGCGGTGGAAGGCCCCCGCATATGCTGCATGGCTTACGACGAAAGCCTGCAGCAGGCGCAGGAGCCCCCTCTCGTTCATGCCCCGGTATCGGGACGAGACTCGTTTGATCAGGCGTGCTGCAACGCCCATCTTGGTTGTGATGTTCTTGACCGCCGTGGCGTTGGTCTGGGTGCCATCCACGAACATCCCCAGGACCCGTAGCCCCGGAACATGCGGGATCGGCACACCGTCGCTCGTGCGCACGACGATGTTCTCGACCGCTTCCTGACTCGCCTTTTTCCTGTGTCTTCCAGGTGGCGGCAAGATGAGCAGCTGTGACTTTTGCGGCGAACACCGCAGGCCCGTGCCCGAGAGCGCGGACTCCACGGCTTCTACCGCTGCCTGCAGGCCCGCCTCGATGTCTCCGTCGCTCCCACCCGTGGCCCAGATGGTTACGTCGTCGGCGTAGAGGCAGTGTCGGATCCCCGGGCCCAGCGCCTCCAGACGCCTGGCCACCTCGATCATGACTATGTTGAACAGGAACGGGGAGATCACCGAGCCCTGAGGGGTCCCGACACTGCCCAGCTCTCTTTCTTCGAGCTTCGTGCCTCCCACCTCCAATCGGGCCGTGCGACGGGAGAGGAAGGCTCTGATGTAGTTATATGATCTTACACCTAGCCCCAGGCGGGACACCTGAGCCAGGATCGCCGAGTGCCGAACGTTGTCGAACGCACTCTGCAGGTCCAAGCCCAAGATCGCTCGGTTGTCGTTCTTCGGAATCCCGCCCGGGGGGTCGAGGACTTCTCGTTGGATCAGGAGCATGGCGTCTTGCGTTCCCAGCTTGGCCCGAAAGCCGAGCATTGAGTCCGGGTAGACGTTGTGCGCCTCCAGGTAGCGGTTCCACCGGGTGTTGAGGACATGTTCCAGCATCTTGCCCACGCAAGACGTAAGCGAGATGGGACGCAGGCCCTCTATCCCCGGTGGCTTGTTTGGCTTTGGCAGCAGGATAGTCTTCGCTGTCTTCCAGGCATTGGGCAGCTTACCGTCGCGCCAGCAGTCGTTGTAGTAACGTGTCAGCGATGTGATGGCTGCGTCGCTCAGGTTGCGTAGTGCTTTGTTAGTAACTTTGTCGGGTCCGGCTGCCGACCGACAGTTCAGGTCCTGCGCGGCCTGCCTCACTTCCCATGCCTCTATGTCTCGGTCGAGGTGGGGGTTCGGCTGGCCAGCGTATTCCCGGTGATCTTCGTTACTGGTGATGGGGAGGTAGCGCTCGTTAAGGCGCTTATACATCTCCTCTTCTCCCAGTTGGCGAGCTGTGGTGTGTAGTATTTGGGCCATGCGCGTACGTTGGTATTCGCAGCTCTTGGTCTCATCCATCAGTTGCCTGAGGAGTTTCCAGGTGCCGCCGCGGTGCAGTTGCCCGTCAGCCTGGCTGCAGAGTGCAAACCACTGTTGCGAACAGAGCTGCCTGCTGTATCGCTCGATTTCTCGGCCTAGTTCGGCGATCTTCTTTCGTAGTTTCCTGTTGTGACGTTGCCGCCGCCAACGCTTCTGGAGCGAGCGCCTTGTCTCGAGGAGGTGGGCCAATCTCGGGTCCATGGTTTCGATGTCTTCGGGGGCCTCGATCTCTTCGGTGGCCCCTTCGGTTGCGGCCAGCAGCTTCGCCGACCAGTCGTCAATATTGTCTATGTTGCCAAGTTCGGTGTTGCGGAACTTGCTCCAGTCGACAAGCTTGTGTGTCGTTGATTTGCTTCGGTTCGGATTGCCGTTGAGATGAGCCAGCGGCAGTTCGATTTCGATTATAAAGTGATCGCTGCCCAGGTTGATTCCCGTGTTCTTCCACCACATGTTGCCTGACGGTGGCACTGCTGCCATTGAACATACTGTCATGAAGGCATGGTGTGTTGACCACGAGACCATCGAACTTTTTCAGAATTTCTACCATTGGCAGGAGAAAAAATTCTCGAAGGGCCAGGGGATCTGGAGCAATCCGCTGTTCACTCTACTGCCATACCTCCTGACCTGAAGCAGTCTTCGGGCTGAGATCCTTGTCAGCATGGCCCTTTTCTAGGGGATATTTCACAAGACCCATGGAAGCGAATGCCTCCTCACTTTTGTTTGCAGTGCTACCTTTGTACATCAATTCACATGGCCACTTCACTACGATGGTTGACGCAGCTCTTCGTGGTCAGATCCTTCTTATCATGGCCCTTTCTAGGAGCTCTTTCGCTAGGTCCATGGCAGCGAATGCCTCCGCTTCAGTTTTGTTCGCAGCGCTGCCTTTTTACACCAGTTCGCATGGCCGCTTCACTACGATGGTTGACGTCCAACGCGCAAAAGCAAATCTTATAGATACACCGGCACTAGGCCCTTGTTATTCTTAGTATTCGTAAGCTAGGCGTAGATGTTAGGTATGGTGCTCTTTGCCCGACAGAGATCCCTCTTTCTAGGCCACGATTTCATTCCATGAAAGGGCGACAGTTAAACTTCTTCCCTCCGTTGTTTTTCGCCCGCTCATCCCGCTGTCAGCGGAACGGTTGACCAGCTGCCGACCAGGGGATTGAAGACGGGCTCCTTCACCTGCTGGCACCTTGAGGGAACGACGGCTCCGACATCTCGTTGTTAAAAACAACATTTAATGAACCACCTTACAATACAATTCACCGGGTTAAATACACTTCTAAAAACAAAAGCACTCTCGCAGTCCAATCAGAATCGGAAAATGTCCTTCTTTCTCAAATTCTGGTTGGCTGCCGTTGGAAGGTACATCCTCACGCCCCTTCACCCAATGCCTTCATCTGTACCTGCCTCTCCCACGTCGATCGCCGGTGCGCCTCTCTCTCTCCTCTCTCTCGAAGACTGGCGCCGGCCTGTCGTGGCATCGTGCTCCGAGCTGGGGTCCCAGGGTTGAGCCGACGTACCTGTCAGTTCACGGAACCCGCGTTGGCGATTCCCCGTGATGCTGCACGTGGCTTGGTTCCCAGACCACGGTCCATTGTCCGCTGGCCGCAGATCTCCGCAGAAGAAATCAGCCGTCACGCCGTCTTTGTACAGTCCTGGCCACCGCAGGGGGTGCAGGAGGGCAGGCCGCCGCAGGGGGTGAGGAACACTAACCGTGCAAGATGGCGACCGCGAGGAGCCTTCCGATGGCTGCTGCACGCTTGTGCCCAACAGGCGACGCTGCGTTTATTCGTTCCTCCCTTTGTGTATCTTCGTTAAGGAGCTGGCGAATGGGTAGCGTCGGTGGCCCTTCATTATGCTGCAGTTCCTGCTGAGTCTGGGAAGGTGACCGTGTTAATTTGAGATTGGACGGGGCACATTTGCGTTTCGGCACATGGTGCGCGTGCTTCTTTGCGGGTCAGAATGGCGGGCCAGAATGGCCTCTGGGGAGTCTGGCGAGTCGATGCTGGAGCACGTGAAGACGAAGCTGGTCGTAGCCTTCCTGCTCCTTTTCCTGCTTGTCCGCCATGTAACACGCGAGGGTCGTTGCGCAGCTCCTCGTCTCCTGGAGGAAAGCTCAACACAAGGGAAGACGTGCAGCCGTTCTGGCCTCCCCGATACCATGATTGCTTTTGGGTATAATCGGGCGATGCCGGCGCTGAGGCAAGCGAGGTCGACACAGCTGCCAGGGTAATACAACGGCTGCGACGTGCCAGTGCCACTTGTTACCTGTCTTATGCATTGATTCCGACGTCGTTCACGAAGGCAGCAAGCAGACCGAGGTCTGCAAGCGTGGCCTCGCTGGAGCTGATCCGAAGGCGTTTGTTCAGCGGGCGATTGTTGTTCTTATATTTCTTCTTCGTGCACCTTTTTACATCCTTGTTCCACAAGGAACTGAGTACCGACATGTTGGTCCTAATAAGAATAATTGTTTCCAAGTGCCGATGTAACTTATCGGTTAATAAAAAAACAATTAGCCATGAAGATTTATTTTGACCAACTGAAAATTTTTAAGATATCGGAATGATTGCAACGTTGAGATGGCCATCTCATAGTTTTGGGGTCGGGACAAAGAGGAGGAAAAAGAACTTGCGCTTTGGCTCGATCATGACTAGTCTCCAACAGTGGACATCGGTCATCCCCGCTGGCCATCCCTACCAAACGAACGCATAAAATAACAATTGTTACCAACTGTTTTATTGCCTTTTGGGCAAGCCCATTTCGCAATAGAAAAAAAAACTGCAGGCATGAGCGTCGTGCGCTCGAGCACTGGCGTTTATTGCTGCCGACGGAGTGATCGTAACGCTAATAACTATATGCTTCTGATGAGCATTTTCTCGCCTGATGTCCCTACTTCGTAAAGTTCAAAACACTCAATTTTACTGCAATAGCAATTATATGGGCACTTGAGCGGGGCTTTCGCCGTCGCCTTCATCTCTCGTATGCATATAAATATGTGTATATAAATCGAAATCTTTAAGAAATGTCGCGTGACATTCCGTTACGTGATTTTGGGGGAACATGTCATGTGACATTGCCGCACGTTAACGGAAACATGTCTCGTGACATAGGGTTACATGATCTTGGCGGAAAAATGTAACGTAACCTTGCGCTAGGTTATGTTGGCGAAAACAAGTCACGTGACATTGAGCTACGTGATTTTGGGGGCACATATATGTGACGTGACATTGTGTTCGTTGCTCTGGCGGGAACATGGCACGTGATACTGCGTTACGCAATGTTGGCGGAAACATGTCACGTGCCATTGCATTTCGTGGATTTGGCAGAAACATGTCACGTGACATTGCGTTACGTGATTTTGGCGGGAGCACGTCTATCTGCGAAATGAAATTGTGTTCTCATAAAAATCTTATAACTCTTACAGAGTAATGGTACAACAAAAAAGATTTGCACCGCGAAACAGGTGGCAAAATGATCACGAAGTGTCGGAAAGCACTCTTTCGAATGAATAAGAAAGGAAGAGAGGAGGAGCGTACCAGATGTTTTACAATTATATAATGAGATAAAGTTACATGCAATCGGACTCCGATAACTGCTACCGCTTGATGTGAATTTTATTCGTGTTACTTTATGCGCAAAATGCTTTCCTTTTCTTCAGAAAGCATTTTACAAGCGTGCGCAATCGAGGAATGGGCACTGACATCGCGCGTACCGCAGCGGACGACATTGTTGTCGTCACCCTGTACCAAGCCCGTGGCATGCGGCGAGTTGCACGTCTGCGCTATCAGATGGCGCCACCATCGAAACGATTGCAGCGAACCTGGTATCCGCGGTAAACGAGTCAGCTAACCCTAATTACAAGAAAACTGCTCGGCCACAGTAGTAAAAAAAAATTGTTCTTTAGTAAAAATACTATCAGTCACGAGCATCATAAATTACCATTTGATAGAAAAGTTTTACAAACATGATTCGGCGCGTCACCGCCAGCGCCGCGAGAGCCGACGCTCACTCGTTCGCTGCAGACGATCGTAGCAGACGACTCGACGACTGCGAGCGCTCTGTAGAAAGGCGAAGGCGCGAACTACTGACAGCAATTATGACACTCGTGTACTGCTGCGCGAAATCATATGATGCATCTGGCAGGAGCGGTGAGCACTTCTACAGCTTTCGGGCAGACAACAGGTATTTATGCACTTACTATTCTGTCTCTTAACAGTGCATGTTCACAAGCCAAGCAGCCGCGAGGGCAGGCGAGGGGGCCCTTGCCACAATTCATCCAGCTACAAACACACGCACCACGTAAATAAACAGGCAATTACACGTGAAAAGAATGCTGGGACAATTAGTCACCAGAATACAGAAATCGTCGATAGAAGTAGCGCGAGTAACCTACCCGAGCGCGCGAGCACCATGGCGCAGCCATATTAGACTCCCTTTTGGATTGGCTCGCCTCAAGCAGGATTTAGCAATACAAATTCGTTTACCGCGACTCCCAGGTGCCGCCACCGTCGCGAAAAAGACAAAAACAAAAAAAAAACGTCTCCATTGGTTCTATGAATATGCCACTCCCTTGCCTGTACAGAGGGGCGGGCGAGGGGGATAGGGGGGGGGGGGGGGGAGGACATCGAGGCACCCTAGCTGTGATCAGCCGTGCGCGACCTAGCGGAAGCTGCGTGCTTTTTTTTTTTGTCTTCCTTCGCATTCCATGCACAAATTTGTGCCTTTCGGCAAAGCAGTGGGACTGCCCCAAGTCATCGTTTCCTTGATACGAGCCAAAACTTTTCTTGCTACAAAAGCACAAATTCCTGCTCCAAGCTTCTATTTTTCTTAATCCGAAAGCTGCTTGAAGACACCAAATGCCACTTCCATCACAGAATTACTCTTACAGTAAGTTATTCTGCAATTTTCTGAAATGTATTACGTTTTTGTATATAAATGTAATTATCTCCCCTCTACACTAATGCCCCACGTGTGCGCTGTAGGTACTGTAAATAGAATAAATAAGAGGGTATTTTCGTGCTTTTCAAGGCAGCTGATTAAGGTGAACAAGCTCTAATTCTCCGTCATGTTGACATGCCTTAAGGGATCACAAGGTTCACGCTGCATCACTGTGGCGCGAACACCAGCGACTATTCATGATCTTCAGCTGGAGAGCGTGCGAAAATCGTAAGCGCAGAAATGCTCTCGCAAGCCCACCAGGTATTTCTCGGTGGGCATCTCTATCGCCACTGTTGGTCAACCTATACTTTCTTCGAGCGCTCGAGAGAAACGAGAAGGTGAAAAAAAAAATCATAAAAGGAACCGCTAGACAATCTATGTTGTTCTTTTTCGCAAGACCTACGGTTAAATATTGCAGACCAGATGAGCTGTGTCCGAGCCGATATATCACCTAAGACAATTCGCGTCTTCACTTGTGCTCTGCAGAAATCAGACTGGTATTTCAGCTTCGCATCGCTCAGCTATATGCGTCATTTAACTATAGATGATGGAGCCCGTTACCTATGGAGTACCCACACACCAGTTCGACATTTCATATGTTTATTGGATGTGACCTAACATACCTATATTGTGTCGCTGATGCGGAGGAATCGGGATGTCACTGCTGTTCTTTTTTTTTTTTCTCATCAGATTCCCACATTTTTCTCATCGTTTCGCGTATACAACGAGTGCTTCTTGTGAGAAGAGGTTGTGGCATGAGAATCCATAAACCAAAGAACGGCGTCGTTACTACTAAGGTAATAAGCACGAATCAAAATAAAAAGAACAAGCAAACGAAAATCATCCGCTCGCCGAACAATGGACTAAACGGACGCGAAAAATGCACCACCACCACCGCCATCGCCACCGCCGCCATAACCACCACCACCACCACCACCACTACCACTACCACTACCACTACCTACTACTACTACTACTACTACTACTACTACTACTACTACTACTACTACTACTACTCTTCTTCTTCTTCTTCTTCTTCTTCTTCTTCTTCTTCTTCTTCTTTATTTTGTAAGTTTTATTATTAGCATGGCTTGTCCTCGCGCTAGCTCCGTCCTCGACATTGTCACCTCGACATGGGTATAACGCATTCATATGCAAATGACCATCCTTTTCTCCTTCTCCCGGTGTCACCTTTAGAAGACGCACTGTTTGCTGTTGCCTCCGAGACGTGCGTATGCGTCGAGGTTTCTGGAGTCTTGTGCACCCACGGCCCATGCCGTTCTAGGTGATTCACTGCATGCACTTCGGCGTTATAGCTCAGGCTGTCAACTGCAGCTGCTCGTCTGAGTTCGATCCGACGTGTCACCGCAAGGCAAAAATTTCTTTGTCCATCGTTTCGTGAATGGCTAACTCATGTTCAATTCCTGTCGACTTTCATCGATGAACGATAGAAAGAACTTTAATTAGTTCCACTGACACATCAACTCTAGTCACAGTTCAACGGACCTTTATTGTTTAATGTAAAGCCTATAAAAACGCAAAAGCAAATCATGTGCATATTAAGTTCTTCTTGAAGGACTAATGTCGCAATGATAATGGTTAGGACTTATATTTGAAAATATGTGGTTGTTTTGTTAATAATATATTTCTACCAACTTCGGCTACGTACCCGGAAGATGCGGGTTCGATCCCAGCCGTAGCGACCACATTTTCGATGGAGGCAAAAATGCTCGAGAGGCATGTACTGTGAGTTTTCAGTGCAAGTCAAAGGATGCCCAGGTGGTGAAAATTTTCAGATCCCTTTACTATACGGCGTGCCTCATAAGGTAAATAGCGAGAAATTGCTATTGTTATTTCACACACAGCCGCTTTCGACAGATCGGAATCTAGTTACACGTTCATACTACCATCTAACCGGCTTTCAGTGCTCCGACTTCGACCAGCATAACACGACGCACAGGTGGATGTTTATAGTGTTGCTTGTTATTCTATTGTTGTTATTCTAAAGTGAGGCACGCGTTCAAGAGTGTACAGTTGAGATCATTCTGTCATATGGCGGCCGAGCAAGTGATATCTCCGCAAACGAAGCCTCAGTTTAGATGATTGATGCGAAGTAATTAGAAGAAAACAAACGCTCTTTATCGATTTTTGTTTATTCGGTTTCTTGGAAAGAAATACGTTACAGTGGTCTTATACGGCACTCGCTCTTGCCATATTTACTCTATCGACCTAGCCTACTTTGGCATTCAGCGTGCCAGTATCATACTTTTCATGCATTGGTAAATTCCATAGAGGTGAAAGCATGTACCAGAGAAAGAGAGAGAAACGCACTTCGCAGCCTCCCTACTATAATGGTTGAGATGACCGGTCCGGCGTGACCCTAACCTTCTTCGAGGCAAGTTATGCTTCGAGTGCTCTGAGAAATGCCGCCAGGCTTTGATACGTTTTTCTCTGAACTGTTTCGCGTTGTGCGTTTTCCTTAGACTGATGGCACATGTACAAGCCGTCGGCTATTGATCCTTTTCTGCAATTTGTGGAGAAAAATACCTCACAGCATTATTTAACAAGGTGCTTCTCAAAACCTTCGCGATCAGGCGCGTCGGTTAAAGGGCAGTGAGTGCGGATATCTGTACGACATAGATTATTTTGCATTGCTCTGCAATCGACTCTCTGTTGCAGTCAGCAGGCGGCAAAGCTAGCGGTCAGTCACGTGACGTCCGGCACGTTCGGGCCCTTGCCTCCTCGACACGACAGTGCGCTGAAGAGACTCTCGCATTTCTTTCGCGAAAGAAAAAAAGAAGAAGGAAGTTTACGGTGGATTACAAATCGCGCAACATACCACAGCACAATATTGTGGAAGTGCGGTCGCTTTAATCAATCGATCAAAGAGAATTTTATTACACAGTATTATGAAAAATGCATACAAAGATATTTGGTCCATCCTTAAGCGACTAGTAATGGGTCCAGTACAAAAAATGCTGTAATAATTAGCAGTCTTATACAACAAATAACGAAATTATCATACAAGTACTAATATAATCACAGAACTGCGCAGTTTAATTCTAAGGTTTTACGCGCTGCGGACTGCGAATTAACTTAATTCGACCTCCTAGTGTTCTTTGGCGTGCCCCCATTGCAATGTCAACGAGCGCTTTTTCATTTTGGCCCTATCGAAATGCCGCCGATCCGGAAAAAATTTATTCACGCGACCTTCTCCAATTAGCCACGGCCTCTAAGCTACCCCTGCGGGACATCGCTTTCATTTTGTATACCTCTTCGGGCAATCGTATCGAGAGCGAGCTCAGAGCTTCGCAGCCCGATCTGAACACATTAGCGCGTGCATGCGCAAACGCACGCGCGCGATCAGCGAGAAAAGGACCCTGTAGCAATGACTATTCTCAAGAGGAAATGAAAGGACACACCCTTTCGCGAGAGTAAGCCCCAGAATTATAGGTTCTGTGAGGCGCTCAGCGATAAGAAATTGAACAAGTGGCCTTTGTAAGGGCAGCATGCGAAATTCATAAGGAGATGGAGGTGGGATGCCACGTCATTGGTTATCTGGATTTCTTCTTTTCTTTACTTTTTGGGGGGGAAGGTGTGTTACTTAATTGTTTCGTATAAGACGGTGGTATAAAAAAAAGCATGCGTAATATGAAAGCGTATCAGTATTCATTCGAAGTGTTTGTGAATACCTTCACATAATTTTCGGGCTCCAAGTACTTAAGCTGCGGAATTGTTCGTAGCAGCAAACTCTACCCACACGTGATGAGGGCCATATTGTTAGTGCAGTTGCCTCACTTACAAGAACGAAACATTACTTGGGGAGTATATTTGTCACGCGATAACAGTCGTCATATATGGCTTGTTCGCCTTTCGTTTCTTGAAGCCCGCCACGGTGGTTTATAGTCTGTTTCAGAAGTTCCGTGCAGCTCTGTGGAAGCTACATGCCTCTTTGACCAACCAGGAGGGTGAACGCATGTTAAACGTGTCCTTCCGCGGCTTGTCAACTGCCGATGGCCGGCGCTGTAGCTGCAGCTGCAGCCCTGGAAGGGGGTAGATGAAGCGGGATGTGCGTGTCCGAACAATGGCATTTCGTCTCGCCTCGGAAGGATTCTGCTCTCGATGGCCTCGTAGCCCTGGCTCTGCTGCACGGAACTAGTGAAACAGACTATAATGGCTATGCCACTCGGCTGCAGATCTGAAGGTCGGCGACCAAATCCCGGCGTCAGCGAGTGCATTTTGTTGAAGGCGAGATGTTGAGGCTCGTGTACTGTTCGATGTTTAGTGCGCGTCAAAGAATCCCAGGTGGCCGGAATTTCGTGAACCCTGCGCTATGGCGTCTGTCATAATCACAGCGCTTGTTTTGGAACGTTAAACCCTACAAACAAACAAACAAACAAACAAACAAACAAACAAACAAACAAACAAACAAACAAACAAACAAACAAACAAATAAATAAATAAATAAATAAATAAATAAATAAATCTGTCGGCTGGTGTGCAAGTAGTAAGCGACGGTTTGATGGCACAGTCCGAGCTACGATGTTCGCGCTTTAAATGCCCAGCTTTCAAAGCTGGCTTGACTTCGTCGACTTCAAATCGATACTGGGTACTTTTGTGGACTTGGTAATACTATCATTGAAGAAAACCACAGAGTCTGAGAACGCACGCCTTCGCAGCCCATAAGATTGCTTATAAATTTTCAGTGGTACTTCTTAGAGAGGTGACTGCTTTTATAGCAAGTAAGCTTTTTTTATAGCAAGTAAGTTTTTCAACACATTAGCACGAGCCTGGGGTTCCACATTTCTTTTTATAGTCCTCTATGATCAATACACACAGCCGTCACCTACTTCTGTTTACGCTAATGCGGGGTTAAGGTAGTCTCTAAAGGTAGAGCCAGCCGTCTGGTTGCCATGCTAGCAATATAATCGTTATCATACCACCAGACTACACATAGGCGGAGACATTTTCATTTTCCGGAAAGGGCGGGGGCGCCGGGATCTTCGCTGCGGTCTTCTGTCCTCATTCTCCAACTACCCTTTCTCGTCCTTCATTCTCTAATTTTCCTCCTCACCCTCTTCCATATTTTTCAAAAACGGGGGGGAACCCAGGAAATTGTAATTTTTTTTTCTGGTGATGTAAACAGGCAAACTGCCACACGGCCGGACTGGAGGAGCGATGCGCGCGCATTTGCGCGCGTCGCTTCCCCTGTCCGGCCGCGAAATCATCAACATCGCTGTAAATTCACATCTGACATTATTTTTTCCAAGAAATATTTCTTTTACAATAAATGTAGCAATGTATTCCCAAATGACACAGAAAGCACAAGAGAAGGAAAAACGTCACAGCAAGTCACTTTCGTGCAAATAATTTTGAACTTTACATGATTATTTGCACTTAACATTTGTTACATTGTCATGCAATCATGACCCAGTGAATTAAACACCAGTTAAAGGAGTACTGACATAAAATTTAAGGCGATCGAGATAACTTGCGGGATAGATTTGTGTCGACACACACGCATCATCTACAAGATATCAACGGCTGATATAGCTTAGAACATATTTAATAATAATGTTAACGTGCGTGTTGCGCCACTGCATGCGAAACGCGCTTTTCTGTTTCATGTAAACAACCAGTCACCAGCTGCGTGACGAGTTTGTGTTGCTGTCATGATTCTTGGGAGAGCGCTCATCCTAGCAGACGTTTCCGACGGAAAGAGGGGGCAGAATTGCACCGGAGTACAAACTGACGTCCTCGCCTCGGCAGCGCATTGCTGAGGGATCACGCATGTTTGAAACTTCCCAGAGGGGATTACAGCAGCACCCAGGGAGCCTTCACTCGAAAGAGTTGTCCGCGCGATGCTCATGTGAACGCGGTTTGGTGTGCACATGTAGTCAGCTAGGTTTACATGAATACCATCCTGGGTGCCGCCTCACTCATCGCTCTTTGAAACGGAAAGTGCGTCTGGGCTCCACAAAACCGTACACAAAATATTCATAATCGCGCGCTCGAGCCCTCGAGGTTTACAGCCGGAGTAAGTGGGTCATTAGCTACTTATTGCAAAAGAAAAATAAACAAGATGGAGAATTTTTGTGTCAGTACTCATACAACGTATCAACGTAATTGAAAAATGATTTACAAAACACCGACTGCCAAAAGAAAGATTCCCTGGGCTAGTGTACGAGGTTCCGCGCGCCGATTGCCGCGCCACTTACATCGGCGAGACAAAAAAAAAAAAAATGGCCGCGTATCTCCGTGCTTCGCTGCAAAGGTCGTCGAAAGACGATAGTCTTCTACCGGCCGTACTACATGAGTTCCGGTTCATCTGCGGTTCGGCACGAGCTTCGGGCGTTTCCTGGGCACGCTTGAGACGACGGGCATCGGCACGCCGGCGCTTCTCCGCTGCAATCTTCTCCTCGGTCTTTTCCCTGCGTTGTCTGGACATATCTTGTAGAGTCTGTTCTATATCATGAAACGGCCTTTTATGTTTTGCCTTGCCTCAGACAGCGCCCCGTCTATGTTGAATCGGCCGCCATTGGCTGGCATTGATGAAATGGAGGCAGCGCTGCGTTAAAGGGCAACTCCGGCGGTTTTTTCACCATTATCTGATATCAATGTTTTCGAATAGTACTGATAGTCCTGTAGCAGCCAGGGTGGTTCAGTTTGCTCAGAACCGCACCAATAATTTTAAATAACCGACCGAAAGGCGTGTTCAAACCGAAACCGAAACGGGTAGACGCTTCTTGCAGCGTATGCGATGACGTCACAACCTTCCCGCGTTCAGAAATATGGAGAAAAATGAGAGTGGCGAGGTCATCCGATGATGTATTGAGTTATGCCAGCTTTTCTGAACTTGACAGCGACGATTTGAACGCTGAAGTACCGCCGTTTTGCTTTTGATGTCCCGCAGGCTCGGGTAGCGAGCATTGAAGGTGGTGACGTCAAAAACACAGGGTGGCCCGCAGGGGAATCCGCTAAAAAAATTTAATATTCGTTTCCAGGAAAACTAACTGACTTGCAACCGCCTGGTCTGGCATATATTACTACAGTGCCGAGGAGAATACATACTGAAAATTTCATTAGGATCAGTAGACACTGAAAAATCGCCGGAGTTGCCCTTTAAAGCCCCTCTACTAGAGGGGCTTTACGCTGCGTAAGATATGGACGCCATCTGGCCATGATATCGGGAAACGCAAGAAGCTTGCGTAGTACGCAGAGCTACTGGTAGGCGGAAGCACCGTGTCGTTTTACCGAAGCGTAGGAAACGTCCGCTTTTTCGTTCATACGCGTCGCATTTTTAGCGCATCCGAACAAGCACTAGGGTCTTTAGAATTACGCGCCGAGTCTATGTATTTTCTACTAAAGGAACACACCATCTAATACTTACGTAATGATGTTGCGCCTCAGATATACGTAATATTTGCTTTTTGGTAGACTGTGTTCACAAGTATGAACGCAGCTACCAGTTCAAGATGGGTGGTCGTTGAGGAAGGGGTTGAACTTTCGCCATTGTACTGAATCGAAAAGCAGGACAGACAGACAGACCAAAATTTCTGCGTTGAAGTATCTCAAGAAAGACTATCGTCTTTAAAACGTTCCGGAAAGGGTACACAACACCAAAATGACGTACGCAGCTTCAGCGCTACGCGGAACGCGCTCGCAGAACACAGCGAAACGAAAGACCATCATATCAACTTCGACGACGCCCGGGTCTTCGACACGGAGGGTAACCGCACCAAAAGGCAGTTCTTAGAGTCGTGGCACGTCCAAACAACACCTCGAAATATCAACGGCTCAAATAGGACCCTGCCGGAACCAATGGAGAAAACAACAGCGACACAAGTAAGTCGGAGGAACGACGGTGGAGAGAGGGACAATCACTAAGGAAAGTCGCTAGCTTCGGAGCCGGCCGGACAGTCACCCCACGATGAAGAGACCGAATGGGCCTCGAAACGTTAAGCCAGTTTTTAATTTCAATATTAAAAACTTCGATTAAGAAAAGTGGCTATAGAGTGTTTTTTCGTGTAGGCCAATTATTGGGCTTCCGCCGCCGCTGTGGCGAACCGCTTTAACAAGAGGCCTCCCTTGGCGCCGTCATTATCCCCTTAAAAGGCGTAACCCCCAGAAATCTGCTGTCGAGGCTGTGCAGTTGGCCTTTGTACTCCCGTGGTACAGCCCCGAAAGGAGGTGTAACTTCCTTCATCGCCGGTCGTTCACACGCCAGGCACGTGGATCGGCGAGTGTGGCCTCACCGCAAGCTGTGGTTGCTAGCCGGACCTATGCGCAACTCACATGGGGAGGAATGCAATGCATGCTTTCCTACCCATGTGAGTTCATCATCGCGTGCATTGGCGTATCATTTATCAATAACGCTTTGCCGAGAGCGTTCAGCCCGTTACGATTATACTTCTGCACTACACATAACGATCCTCCCCTCCGGGCTCCGGCGGGGGCTATGCCCCCCCTTGGAAAGTTCGGGGGGGGGGGGGGGCTCGAGCCCCCGAGCCCCCCCGTACTCTCCGCCTATGAGACTACATATTGGTTAAGGCGCTTCGCGATGGAGGGGTAGCAGTCACAATGGGGCAGACATTCGAACACGCCCCCCTTGGTGTTTTCTATCGTGCAACTGTGCTTGCAGCTCGAGTTAAACAAACAAGCGCAAGAACTGCTGAACATTGACACCCACGCTAGGCCTGTTTATGTTCATGCGCTTGCCGTATGACGTAGCCTGTGCACCGGCTATCATTCAGGCGGTAATGCACCAGATACAGCGTAATGTTCCGGGAACCGCCTGCTATATTTACAAGCAGTGCTATGAAAGAGCGGAGCAAGTGCTTCGCCTCTAAGCAAACATGACATAAATGTGAACGAAAAAAAAATGCAGCTTCTTTCAAGAGAGCGTCACATAATTGGGACGTGAAATTGACAAGCATGGCTTGCACCCAACCGCGGAGAAGCCATTATAAAACACCCAGGCCCGCTAACGTGAGCCAGCTGAAGGCTTTCTTTCGGCCTGATTAATTGCTATGGGAAGTTTTTAGCAAATTTGGCCTCAATCTTGGAACCGCTGCAGAACTTGTAACGAAAAGAAACTAAATGGCACGCGGCGGATGCATATCGAAGAAGGCGAAATGTTGAGGCGCGTGTACTGTGCAATGTCAGTTCACGCTAAAAACCCCAGGTGGCTGAAATTTTCCGGAGCCCTCCACTACGGCGTCTCTCATAATGATATCGTGGTTATAGGACGTTAAACCCCACAAAACAACAAGTAGATAGCTTTGGCTGCCGCATGAATATAACTATGAGACGTAGCAGTTCAATGATATTCCATCTATTGGTCGAATGTTCGGTCAGGGCCAGACCTTTATCAAGGCAGCAGGAGAAAAAAAATACTGTCTTAATAAAGGTCAGGCCCTCACCGAAACGTTAGTAAATGTTTTGTTTCGAACGTTTGTCACCGCCTTCTTCAAACACATTTAAATCGGATCCATCCATATTCATTCTCGCATATATATATTTATCTTTCGAGAGAGAGGCAGACAGATTGTCGAAATATTGAAGGAGGGGAGGAGGGTGGGAGGGGGGCTGTTGTGACACCGGAAGGCCCTTCCAAGGTACTTTCCAGAAATGGAAATGAATCGACATCCTAGAAGCACTCCAAAAACCATTCCAGAAATGGTTTTTGGAGCGCTTCAAGGATGTCGATCCGAAAGCTTGCTCTGTGACTGTGATGCGCATTTCGTGCATACCTGGACCCCCCCCCCACCCCCACCTCCCTTTTAATTTCTTTATTTTTTTTTCTTGTGGTGCTTCTGCAGGCATGCTATTCTGCAGGCTCGACACATCTCTTAAAGCCTAAATGCTCAGAAAAGTGGGTGGCAATAGGTGGATAGCAAAATCTCGGTTGTCGCAAGGAATTGTGGGTTACTCCGCAGTCTGCTACAACTTCCGGCTCGAGGCTTCGCGCAGCCGCCACATGTCGCCGTCGTTTCGCGGTTGGGAGTCACGATTCCCCGTTTACGTATGCTCTTGACGTTTGATTAAAGACGCAGCTTTGGTGAAAAACCGCAACGCAAGCATCGCTGGACAGTTCCGAAAGGTAGGTGCGAGCTGTCGATCCGTCGTAACCCTCCCGGACTGTGCTTTTGTGTGGCGTGTTGTCATGTCCCCGAGGAGTCACGTCGAGTAGTCATAGAACGTTTACGATCAAATACGCTAAGTTACATATGTAGCCTCGAATACATTGGAAGTCAATCAAAGACGTAGATGACTTGTTGCAACGATCGCGATCCCGACAACGCCGATCGCAAAGCGTGGTTATGTGACCGCCGAATGTCAACGTGAATGGGCAGTCGGTTTTGTAACTTGCGTTCGCTGACACTCGTGGTTGACTCTTGGTGAAGGATATCGAGTGCTACAGACGTTCCGTTATCGCAGCAGTTACGCAGCAGTTGTACATTTAGCATATTTCGTTTCAAAGGCCGCACCAAGGCTCAGTAATTTTGGACACAGGGTGTCCTGGAATGTAAAGTGTTCGAGCAAAGCACGTGTACTTGTGCTGATAGAAGAATTATTCGCGTAACTGTTAACTATCTTTGCTTCTTTTTCTGTGCTAATAACGTCACCAAACTGCCATTTCGATCGCTATAATATTACTCTGCCTGATCCACTGTCCTGTATTTCGTGCTGGTTTTTCTTGAGTTCGTTAATTAAAATTTATTGAGACTAGAAATTAATTGAATCAAGTTATTCGCCGGAACACTTGCCTGTGACGAAATGGTCTTCACATTCGGAACGCAGAGCTCGCCTTTCACGATCGCTCGTTTGAGGGCAACTGCCCATTTACGCTTGCGCGCTTCATTCCCAGGAAAATGCAACACTTTTTTTTTCCTTTCACGGAGAATTCGCACACCCTAACGCCGAGCAGCCAACCACAATAACTTCACAGAAGCGCGTTTGCTTTGCGAGGAGCGGAGACGTGCAGCAAGAACCGGCATACAAGGCCGCACGAAGGAACCGCGCAGCTAAGCTTCGAACCGAAAGTCGGATGCAGACGAAAACGTCATTTTGCTATCCACCTATTGTTATCCGGACAGAGCTAGTAGGACCAGCTAAGTCTAGTGGGAGCACTATCTCGTTCTTTCAAATAATACATGCTGATTTATCGTCTTCAACCTTGAGCGAGTACGTTCACGCCTGCTCATACCGCCTCCGCTTCATCTCATGCTCTGCGCTGCCATTTTACCAGCAGCGCTCGCGGGTGCCTACAACGAGAAGCGCGTTCTACCGTCACGTGAAAGCGTCATATTCCTTTTCTTTTTTGATGCAGCATGGTTAGTAACCACTGATCTCCACTAGGTTGCTGGATGGCGCTTCGAGCTCTCAGGCGCGCAGTCACTGGAAGGCGCTCGTCGCGGAAGTCGTGAAAATGGCCGTTGTGTAAGCTAGAAAGTGCTGTGTATAGGCCGGTGTCGTTCGCATTTCGCCAAAGATGCATGCTTCTTGTTCTGTAAACTGTACAAGAAGACCAGACAAATCGTCCGGGAAGATGTTTCACTTGTAATTAGGATATTCTGTGCGTACGATACGTACGATACGCACGATAGGCAGCGAAACGCTCATGTCGTATGTCGGATTTGGAGCCGTGCGTCTTGTAACGCAGACACCCTTGCTTTAAGTTGACTTGTATCAGCGGAAGTTCGACAGCTTAAGCAGGTAGACACCATCCCCAGGCAGCAGGCTCTGTAGCTATCACATTACCGTCTCTTGTTTCGATCGAACGGACGCATGAACTCGGCAACAGCATGACGCAGTTCCCACTTGCATGAAGCTTTAAAGATATCCACGAAAGTGTTACGAGCATCCAGACGCCTTAGTATTGTTTACTGCCGTCTTGACCATCTCAGAGCATTTTTAACGAACTTAGGTAATTTTTATTAAAGGGCCCCTCGCTCTGTGCGAGGGGGCCCTTTAATAAAAACTGCGGTCCTGTGCGATGTAAACATGCTCACGCAAGAATTTTCCGAATAGGTGCAATATTAAAGAAGTTACACGGGTTTAAGTGGCCGCTTGCGTCGGTTTTGTTTTCTCAGTCGGCCTCCCCACCCTTCTCTGCCGAGGAGAGGGTAGGCGCGGGGCGCCGTCGAGATGCCGCCCACTTTTGACACGTGACATGACGTGATCAATTGACGTCATTAACGCTTGCGCTGCAGTTCCGGTTGCTCCTGCACTCACGCCGGTGGGATGGCCACAGGATCTGACAATAGACCTGGTTTCGACCAATCAACGAGCCACAACTGCGCAAAGTTGCTCGCGGTAGAACGTGACGACATCTAGGATGCGAGGGCCACTGGCCAATCGCAGGAAAGATGCGCGGGAATTGTTTTTTGAAATACGGCGTCTGTGTGGCGCGCGGCGCTGTCATATCCGCAGAATGTGATCGCCGCAACCTTCTCTATGATTGAGTTAGCTTGTTTGGGCGGCTTAAAAAAAAAAAGGTAGAAGCCTGTTTAGTGGCCCTTTAAACCCAAAATGTTCAATGGACAAGTTGTAGAGCATGTCAATTAGCATCCGGGTAATGTACTTTCATACTAATAAGTGCAGTTATCTTAATTTTCCCTCGCTTCTAAGAAGGTGCGTGAGATTTGAAAAAGTACCACGTGTCTGGGCGCTTGCATGCCGTGACATTAGCAGTTTGTGCCTGCGGTTTCCCCGTATCATCGGTCCTTCTGTCCTAGAGCACGTTTCAGAGTGCCAATTTCATGGCACGTGAGCGCCTAGTAACGTGGCCCTTTTTCAAACTTCGCTTGCTTCCTTGCAATCCTAGAAAAACTAAAACCACTGCATCTATTATTATGAAAATACATTATCCGTACACTAGCTCACATGCTGTGCAACATCAAAACTGAACATTTTTCGTTTTAAGCAACAGATTGAAATTTGGTAAATGATTAATTTTAATTACCTGAGCTCATTAAAAATAGTCTCAGAAGGTCGAAACGACAGTAAAGAACACTAAGATTCTTGCATTCTAGTAATTAATGTTTAAGTGGAAATTTTTAAAGCTTGGCGCAAGTGAAATGAAACACTCTGCATACGCAGTGGACGACAGATAGACCTTGGCATTTCGGCTTAGTGGCTGTGAGAACAATAGACCCTTTTCGTAAAAGGGCGCCTCTAGCGCCAAACGCGCGAACTGCAGCCAGCTGTCATGATGAGGGCAACCTAGCAGACGACGCGAGCCTCGGCGAATGTCGACGCGCGAGTGCGTGACATTTCAGCGCCGCTGAATATATTGAATTGCTCCTGCTTGTTCTTGGGGTGCCTTATTGTTCGAGCCCGTTGTACGATAATCCAAACGGGCCACATTCCGACGTGCTAGCGTTGAGGATGCCGTCACGAGAACAGTGAAAAGGTTATAAGTTTAATTGGAAACCAGAGGAGCTGTGGCGCACCACATGTGGTTAGAAAAAGGTGCGCGTATTCCCTTTCATTATAGTGTAATGGCCGTGAAGATAACTTTGTGATTAACGATATGTAAACTGATTCGTTTGGCTACAATCTTAGATTACTGGCCAAGTTTATGTCCACAGACGACCGCTGTCACTCAAAGTGGTGTGGCACTTCAAGCCGATGTCTTCTAGCCCAGATTATGTGAAGTGATTCTTGTCTTGTTTATTATTATAACGGGCGGAATGTCTGAAGCTTTCTGCACGTCACAATGTTTTTTATTACCTCTGAGGTTGGCCGACAGTTTTTTCTTACGGACAAGAATGAACGAAAGCCTAGCCTGGTACAAAACAGACGCTGATGGGCTCTCATTCTTAAACGCGCTGCACATAGGAAAGTTTCATTGCGACAAGCTGTTTCCTTTTCTTTTTTTTTTCAACATGCGGTGGACTGCGATGCGCGAGCCTGAAAGTTCACCAGGGCTGCCTGAGCCAAGGGCGACTGCAAATATCAGGCGCAGAAAAAAAAGAAAAATAACGGTGCGTGCATTTTTTACGCGGTGACCGCAGCCATGTACAGTATCGTCATTAACAGCACAGAATTTATCGGTGCATACAATTAAGGTTGACAATCGTGTCAGGAAAGCGATTACGCAGACATTTTCGGCAAATGCCCTTGCAGAGTTCGTCACTAAGGTTAAGCCAAGCCTTATTCGGCATCTTAATTCTCACGTCGATTTTTCTTTTTTTACCTTCGCGTGGTCACGTTGTATAAGCTTTTTGCCAGCTAGGCGGACAGTGATTCATGCCGTTTTGAGGGGCCCGGGAAATGACTTCCAAAAACAACCAAACTATGTTCTATGAACTTTATTCAAAAACACTTCTTTCCTGCTGCGGCAGCGAACGACGACCCTTGAAACAGGATGGTGCCTCCTCGGTTTTCCCTGCAGGAGAAAAAGCATCCGTAAACGGTACGAACACAAACGTCGCCGCGTATGCATAGCACCGCCAGCATGTTTATGTGCACGCGCAGAACGGTAACGATTCACCTTTCTTGTTTCTAGGAAGCACGAAAAGTTGATGTCGCGACGCAGATGTTGCCAAAATGCGGCGAGCCCTTATTATCGTCCCGGTGGTGTCAGGTGTCGACGGTGCACGCTGCCGCAGACGTTGACGACACACACTTGCAGGTTTATCATCATCCTGCGACCGAGCTACTCTGCCCGACCATCGCGTTAATGGGCACAAAATACCACTCACTGTAGAGGAGAAGCCCTTGGGAGGCACGAACACATTGCACGAAAAGCACGTTCGCAAATACAGACGACGAGATTTCGGCGGATCACACGGGAACCAGCTGCCAACACACTCGCGCCATACCCCCGCTCTGCAGCGAAGCCTTCATGATGGCCGCTCGCGAACCCAAAATGCCTTGCAAAGCGAAACTGACGAAAAGCCCACCACCAGGTGCCGTATTTATGAAAAGGGTCTATAGGGCCGGCAATAGAATACTGTTAAACCAGCGAATTTCGATCGCTTAGTGTATACGTTTGACTTGAGCTACAGTGAATATTACGATTGCCAGACACTTAAATCGCCTTTATTGCGTGACTTGCTTTCTTTGTATGCTTAGCTGTGTGGCTTTTTTTTTTTTAATGCGAATGCATTTCTTAGTCGGGGCATGTCAGGCGTCGGTGTCCGCATCTCTCCGTTCTCACTCCCTCTCCCATAGCAACAGCTGCGGGCGCTTATCCTCGCCCCTAGCAACCTGAGCAGGTGGTGCGGGCGGAGTAGCGGAGAGTGAGTGGAGAGGAGTAGCGCGCTCTGGCGTGTGAGGGCGCTCGCATCGCGGGAGCTCGGCGGAGCTCCCGCGTGTGTGGAGAGAGTGTAGGAGAGGGTAGGTGCAGTGCTTCGCCGCTCCTTCTCTCGCCGTTCGCTCTCTCTCCTCCCTGCGCCCCACTCTCCCGTTCGCTCGCTCGCACGTATATATAAATGCGCATTCACATTTCCTCACGATTCCCTTCGGGGAGGTGGGGGCATTTTTTTCTTTTTCGCAAATGTTGTGCTGCAGATTAACGTAGAACTAGATAATAGCTTCATAGAGTTCGTGACAAATAGGCACCACAGGCGCCCGCTGGGTAACTGTCCCTAAACACTAGCCGTAAAGTTTGGGAAAACACGTTTCAAAAGGATAGATAATGGCCTGTTTGAAAACATACAGGTTCTTTATTTTTAGCTGCAACGCATTTTTAAAATTAGAAAAACATAAATCGCGGGAATGTCTTGTGTACCATTCGAGTATACGGATTGGCGGCCTCCAGATACAGAACAATTTCCCCACTTGTATGCATAATTAGCAAAATTACGCTAATTAACTTTTTAATTATTAGTAATTGGTGGCTACAGCAAATGAGTACTTTGGAGCCCGTCCTCGACACTACCTATCCCAACGATTAAATTTTGAATAGCGGAATGCATTTCGGAGCTACGCGAACAATTAGTTCCCCCTGGCAGGCTCCTTGAAACCGAAAATAGACGGAAAAAGAGCGTCTGTGACGTCGATGGCGCCGCCCCCACGGCTTTCGTCACTCGCCACTCGCCCGTGGTCACCGCCGCTCCGGCCGCGCAAGTAGCTTGCGCTATCCCCTTGTTATCTGCGGTGTTGGGCGCCGCGGGCGAGTGACGAAATCCGGGGGGGCGGCGACATCGACGTCATAGACGCGCTTTTTCCGTCTATTTTCGGTTTCAAGGAGGCTGCCACGGGGAACTAATTGTTCGCGTAGCTCCGATATGCATTCCGCTATTCAAAATTTGATCGTTGGGATAGGTAGTGTCGAGGACGGGCTCCAAAGTACTCATTTGCTGTAGCCACGAATTACTAATAATTAAAAAGCTAATTAGCGTAATTTTGCTAATTATGCATACAAGTGGGGAAATTGTTCTGTATCTAGAGGCCGCCAATCCGTATACTCGCATGGTACACAAGACATTCCCGCGATTTATGTTTTTTCTAATGTTAAAAATGTGTTGCAGCTAAAAAAAAAAAAAACTCCCTGTATTTTGATTCTTTTGCTCGCAGAACTGCAAAGGGGGTTCTGATGTATTGGCTCTCAAAGTTACGAGCAAAGAGCCCACTTGGTCATTTTCACGTTATTTTTATTCGCAGTTTGTAGCATGTTAAGCAATATGTACTGTTGAGTCACGCAGCGTTTATCGTGTCGACATGGGACTCCCTCGTATTTTCGTATGCGCTAGTTGGTTTTCTGCTAATCTAAACGCCTTCACAAACGTTAGTTTATTGTGATTAGATGCACATATGAGCACCGGTCGCAGAGTCCGCTCGCGAGCACGAATCCCGTTTGAGTGGGTAAGCTGAAGTCAAGACCGAAGTGATATTTTGCTTGTTTTCCTACTAATTTCTGCATCATATTCACGTCGGATGTTTTGTTTCCCTAGTTTTCAGGTCTTAAGAAAAGGTATATCACCAAAGAGACAATAATGCGTGAAATAAAGGCCAAAATACGCAATCGGGAAGTCCAGATGATGATGATGATGATTGTGGTTTGGTTAGGAAAAGGACGCTAATTTCTGCAGCCCGTGTAGGGAGCACGGCTAAGCGTCCGTGGGGGTGGGGGAAAGGGAGTGAATGAGATAGAGAGGAGAGAAAGGCCGTAGTGGAGAGCTCCGGAAATTTAGACCACGTCTGGGGTTCTTAAACGTGCGCTGACAACGCACAGTACGGCCCAGAAGCGTAACAGACGCCCGACTTCCGCGACGAGCCTGGTCACTTCCGCCGACCGTGCGCGCGCCCTCACGCGACAGCAGCGAAGCGGAACCCGCTGTGGAGATCAGTGTTAGTAACCGAACTTGGCCTAGAAGCTTCCTGATTAGTTCAAAGGTCAATAATTGTGTAAATATTAAATAGATTTCATTTTTTTCTGTATTTCTCGCGTGAAAAGCCACGCTGCAGCCATATATTACTCCTACTGGTCAGTTTCCTAATTGCATTATATGGTTCAAGAAGCAAGCACATAAGCAAGCATTCGCCACTAGCCAGGGTTCGAGCAATTTTTTAGAGGAAAACGAAAGATCGAGCAAAGGCATACAAGATTAATCCTTTGGTTCTTTTAGAGCGAGAGGCTCTTCGGAGTTGTCTCAAGGTACCAAATTTATTGCAAATCATGTTCTGTACCAAGAAGCCCGAATCCCCACGTTAGCTTGCAGATTCCGTATCCTCACTGTCAAAACATATTTGCAAATTTATGCGTCTGCACAGAGGCGATCACACTTCGTATTCTGCACTGAAGCGTTAACATTTTTTCATGAGCCTTGGTCTCGCATATACAGACCTCAAGTTTTGTTTGTGCAGAATCAACTAGAGGCTTTAGATGTTAACATTTGCGATATCGTCTCAACGGATAAACCATTGTCCAATGCTAAAATTGAATTGGATAATATATTCCCTTCTAATGCCAAACTCCTACCTTCCAGATATTTAATAGGCTTATTAGAAGATCATTTATGTCAATTGGGAATTGATGATATAATTGCGACGGATGCATCCATGCGTGAGGAGAAAGCGGGAGTGGGCATTTTTTCAGAGACTTCCTCCTGGTCATATACCTTGCGCCTCCCGGATTATACTCCTATATTTGAAGCAGAGCTCTTAGCCATTCTTTTAGCCATTCGCAAACTTCCTGTACAAAATTCGGCAGTTGTTATAGTGACTGATTCGCTTTCGGTATGCACATCCCTCGCTTCAGCTTCTCCTTCCAAGTCTTCTGTTCTAAACACATTCATATCATTAATTCCTCCCCACGTGCGTGAAGTGCGATTGGTGTGGGTGCCGGGCCATCGTGGCATATTTATAAACGAGATGGCTGATGTTCTCGCGCGGTGGTCCCTAGATGGGCCGGTAATGTCCGTGGTGCCTACTACTGCCTTCGTTACTTTGTCGAGATTCCGAAAGTACTCTTTAGTTCAAGATTCTTTAAAAATGAAGTTACCAATTGAAGAATATGGACATCTTTCTTTTGTTTGGGATAATAAGTGGTGTCCCTCTCGTAAACTGGAAGTGGCAATAACAAAATTTCGCTGTCGTATCCCTCCAGTGAACTTTTATTTACACAGGTCTGGTCTGGTGCCATCTCCGCTATGCTGTTATTGTCGAGAGCCTGAAAACATTGATCACTTCTTAATTACCTGTCAACGCTATAGTAGTCAGAGAAAAAGGCATTTCGAAATTTTATTCAGGAATTTAAACATTCCCCTAAATTCTCAGAACATTCTTTCCTTTGGAGCGTCCTCACTAGGTTATAGCAACAGGAACGTCTGCTTAGCCATGTGCAATTTCCTTCGTGACACAAAAATAACTCATTGCTAATCATCATTCAATCCAAATCTTCGTACCTCGAAATTGCTTCCACTAGTTGATTAAACCTCAAATTATTTTATTATAGTTCATTTCTATTATAAATAGCCTATCTTTTTCTAACATTTCATTCTTACTTACGTTACCGATTCTTTATTCTTCCTTTGTTTTAGCTCAATTTTTTTTCCCTCTTTATATTAACCGCCGGGTTCATGGCCAATCCCCCGTAGTGGGCAAGAGCCAAACTTCAAGGAAAAAAGAAAGAAAGAAAGGACGTGTGCGCGTGCAATCATCATCAGGTGCTCGCCTGATCGTCACCGAGCGAGACGTGTCCTTCTCAGCTATATGGAGAACATCACTGAGACTCGCGATGCCGGGGCGGCCGACAACAAATTCAAGAGTCGCGGCATCATTGTGGAGCCATTGCAGATTGGAAGCTTCAGGCGCCCCAAGCGCCGCGGGTTGCCTCCACTGCGAGAACGGTCACCTCCATGGAGTTTTGATCCAATCACAGGTGACATAGTCAAGCCAGCACCCATCGACCAGCCTCGTTCGCATACTGAGCCCTCAGCTCACAAGCTTGTGAGCAGCCCGCCGACGGAGACGAGAGGTGCAGCCCTCGGGCCACTTGAAACAGCCGCAGAAGCCTGCAGCTCTGCTGTTCGAAGTGAACACGCTGGAGGCGGTGCCAAGTGGCGTCCCTCGTCGCCTGTGAGTCCGGGAGGTCAACCGAGCGGTCAGCCTACGCCAAGTTCGCCTCTGCAGCGAGCCCAAATTTTGCCAAGTAAAGCCGTACCAAAACAAAGCGAGCTCAGCGCAAGAGAATGCCATGGGACCGATCCCTTCTCTGCCGAGCGCACGGTTGGCGCGATGGCTGCCTTCCAACAGCAGGCATCGAGTGAGCCCGCCATCCGAACACCAGGAGAAAATACGGGAAGGAGTGCGCCAGTTTTCGGAACTCGCGTTTCTAGAGGACGTGCCAGGCAGCGTTTGTTGACGCCTGGGCAGCCAGGAGCAGGGCTGGCACCCCGCACTCGGGCAACCTTGGACTCACCAGTCAAAGTGTCTCTGCCATCGACACAGGAAACCTGCACCGGACAAAATGACGCAGTCGTGGGAGAACGCGACGCGGCTCATCTCTCTTCCCTCGAACGCCCTGGACGCGAAGTGGCCTACTACACACCGCAGATGGGTGGTGTGCGCATGTACCTGGCTGCTTTGGCAGACATCGGAATCGATGGACGCACTAGAAAGAGAATCGAGGGAAGAGAGGTCAAACCAAGTCGACTTCCACCGCTGTATCCAGGAGCGTCGGATTGGTAGCTGGGCTCTTCCGCGTGTCCTTGCTGAAGCACTACAAGGACTGGCACAAGGAAGCACTGCAAAGAATGGGCTCAAATAAAGGGTGCACAGACCCATAGCGCTTTGTCTTTATATATACACTATATATATATATATATATATATATATATATATATATATATATATATATATATATATATATATATATATATATATATGAATGTATATGCAAAAATAGCTTGGGTTTCCGCTAGTTTATAACAGAATTGACGATGCGCCTCTTAGAAAACGACGGTTTATGAAGTCAACGTTTCGGTCGGGCTCCGACCGAAACGTTGACTTAATACACCAGGCGACGGGAGTACAGCTGTAAGCCGTTCTCAAACCAAGGCGTAAGAAATGTGAAAAGGTTTCGGGCACATTTCTCTACGGAATCGGGTTTTTGATGCAAAACTCAGTTTCATTTACCATGCTTGATCTCTAGTGAGCGTGGTTATTTTCTGATATTGATAAAAGAGCCATACCACCCCTTTTTAACCCTGTAGCGTTAAAATTATAAGTGCACTACCTTCTTTCTCGGAACTACTTGCGGGGTTGCGCCACCGCGGCCGCGCTCAAGCCGACGTCCGTGTCACGTGTGCATTGTGTGCACAACTCGCGAGAATCTCGGTAGTGGTGGTTTGTCGTCGTGTTTCTTTTTTTTTTTTTTTAACCCTTCCCGCGACTTTTTGATTCTGGATCCCGACATGCCGCGCAGCCGACTAGACGTGACTTGTGAGTGAGTGAGTGAACAAACTTTATTTGGTCCAGCAAAGCGCGATAACTCGCGCACCCGGCTAATCCCAGGAGGGGACCGACAGGTCTAGCCTGCGGCCCGGTCATGGGCGCGCTGGACAGCCAGGATTTGGTCCTCAAAGACGGGACTTCGCAGACGCACATCCCACTCTTCCTTGGTGAACTTCGGGCCCAACGACCCGCATTCCCAGAGCATGTGACACAGACTTGTGACAGGACTGCACGGTAAGTTCGGATGGGCTTGAATTCTATGTTGTTTCAATCTTACATGTGCGCACGTACGAGTTGCCGAGCTACCGCATGCGGGTGCGCTTGCGCGGTTCAGCCTCAGCCGTTGCAGCAGCGCATTTTTTTTTTTTTTGTGCCAGTTCGCTTGCGGAATGTCAGTGCATCCCTGTTGCTTCGTGTAGTATATGCATGCAGAGTCTATTTGCGTAATTCACTGATTGCTGTGGTGGTGATTCACATCGTTCATAGCGTGTTGCATGAATTTCTACTGGTGTTGACGGAGTGCCCATGCCCCTTTCCTTTGTCGCTCATATCCTAAGTACAGCGCGTGATTGCGGGGTACTACGTTACTATGCTGTTACTAGGTTCTGTGTTGTTGTTAAACTGGTCTTTTATTGCTCATTTGAAACTTGTAGTCATGCACACTGTCCTTAATGCGTGTGTACCAAGTGTTGATTCCCGCTGCTCCTGTCGTCGAGCTTTCAAAAGTGTTGCGAGAGCGCGAGTTCCTACCTTGAAAAATAGTAGGTTATTTTAAAGCTGTCGATAACACGATTCGGAGCACCGTGCAAGCTGGCTCGGATTACACATCTTGATAGCAATTACAAATGCCACTAGAATAATTCTTTAGCAGGCGCCTTAGAAGTGCAGCGCTGTTAGTCAGCTATGTTTAATTTTGGTCGGACTGTGTAGACACGCACTACATGAATGAGTATGTATTACTATATGTGTTCCACGGGGAACAAGCTGTAAATAGTACACTTTGATATCAAGGACCTTTTACCGGGACTGGGTGGGCAGAAGTGGACATCCCTGCAGATCAATTCTGTACTGCAGTGATTAATTTTCTACTCCAGTGACTAAGTTAATGGGTCAAATGCGCAGCGTTGGGCGTGATATGTGATAGTAAACTTCACGCTTGACTTTAATTAAGTTGCCTACGGTATCCTCTGACAACAGAAAGGTGACGTGTACCCTGTGCTTTTACCCGTATTTTGATATAAACTCAGGTACTCACTAATACAGCATCTATTAACCATAATTACAATTTAGGTGTTCTCTTTCATAGTTGTTGAGTGTGTACAAGCCCTGTGGAGCTGAGTGAATGCGTACTTGAACATGGTCCTTGGCTCCTAAAATGTGAGGAAGTACTGCTATGACTCTATTATTGCTTTATATTGTTCGTCATTGCTCAAAAGAGGCACTGAAATCTGGTACCTATGCCGAAATAATCTGGCCAATGAAAAAATCTCAACGTAAAGCACAGAAATGTCTGCTTTAAATACGAATTTTTTTTCTTGCCTTTTTAAAGTCATTATTTACACATAGAGTAGTGATAAATCAATGAGACTAATAATAGTAATGAATGCAGATTAGTAAATGTAAAGATCCATCACACTGAGGGGTTATGAGATTACTTAAGGCTTACAATGATGCTAAAGACCCCTGTCTGCAGTAGATGAGATGCCACTGCAAGGTAATATATGTAGTGTTTCATGATGCAAGAGCAAAAGGCAGCCAGAAAGCACCAGCTGGTGTTATGACATTTAAGAAACGATGCATTCAATCAGGGGCATAGCTGGAATTTTATTTCGGGAGAGGTCCAATCCCCAGTTGTGTATCTGCATGTGTGTGTGTACTCTTATGTGCATGCATATATATGCACCCCCTGATCTGCTCTGGATACACCTGTGCAGTCAGTGATAATAATGACAGTGTGTAACATTACCTGTACATAGCTTTAAAAGCTATGTGTGATCGAGTCCCACATGACAACAATGTTTTCCTCAAATGCAAAGTTTCATATTTGAGCAACTAGTATGGACCTCCTTTTGTAGCAAAGAGCTATGATTTGCCTAGAAGTCTTTTTTTTTTTTTTACTGCAATCTGCCTTGCAGTCCTTGCACGAATACTGTAATCAGCAGACCATTTCAGGGCTATTTTAATTGTATTTCTCTCTTCTCACCTGGTGGGTTTAACTGAACACTCAGAAAAAGCAACTACATACGTGGAGATTGCGGAGATACGGAAAACGTGCAAGGTAGTCAAGTAACTACAGTTGAAAGGATGGTCGACACTTAAAGAGGAAAGCCGTGGAAAGCTTAATGGGTAGAATTGATGACTTTAAGGTTCGAAATACACATTGGGCTTACCTTCTCACTGTTGATATCTTTTGCTTGCAAATGGCAGCAGGAGAGAAAAAATGTGTGCTATGTTTGCTTGTACTGTTTTTGCTGTAATATTTTCATCCGTGATGGCACTTGACAATTTGGGCACATTCTTGCTCATGGTTGTGAACACTTAGTATAACTTATTTGTTCTTATTGTTGCTTCAACGAGCAGCACTGGATGGCAGAACTGATTTGCCTTAGGTTTAAAGTACCAGTTGTGTAGTTTTCCTCCATTTAAACATTAAACAACTTGCTATGCTCAGTACTTGCACTAAGTGGCCTTAGTTTTTGACGGGCTATTAGAAGCATATTTCTTGCACTTATGCTGAACTATGCTGTGCTAGAGTCCCAAGTCCTGCACTTGTATGTGGTCGTGCCTTGAGTGTACAACTAGATGTGTTGCCATTACCTTGCTTTACCTTAATGTTCAAGTCAGTAATAATTGCTACGCATCTCTCTGCCACACTACTCCATTAAGCATTTCATCATTTTGACATTACACTGCAACTTGTGCCACACGCTGGAAGCACTGTTGTTTCATGCATTTTCGCCGTCATAGCAGCGGAGTTCCCAGGTCAAACGTTGTGTTAGTGGACTCATAGGATGGAATTTTAAGAACGGAGCTTTCTAACATGCTTGAGGCATATAATGATCATAAGATACTAGGATGCACTCTTCAATTCTTTTGTATTGCCAGCACACATGTGCAGGCCTAAAGGAAAATAGAGGCCTAAAAGCAAACTGATTCTCTTGTAGGTTGTAAAAATAAGCATTCATACATTATGAGTACAACGTTTGCCCCAGTAAACATGTTTTCATGACCAGATTGTAACAGAACTGCAAAGAATGTATTTCGGTGGACACTAATACACATTTCACTCCCAGCCATGTTTTCAATTTGATGTTTAGATGTGACCAGTTTAAACTGAACAGCACTCTTTCTTGTTTTGGACATTTGTGCAGATGACAAGTGATTTGCTTGACAACCTTCTAGTTTTCAGTCATAGGTTGACTCGCAGCTCTCTTAGATCTTTAAAAGTTCCAAAATTAAAGAAATTAAGATTTTGCGGATGTTTCAGATTTCACAAACTCACTGTCAAGGTTCCTACAGAGCTAATGCATTATTGCAAATGAATTTACGGACATATTTGGGATTTAAAGTTCAATTTTATGGCTATAGATGGGCTGCAAAACCTGGAAGGCAGCTTTTCAGCATGTCACAGGTTCATGCACAATGGTACTAGTCAGACCGGCCAGGACTGCATTAGTTGGATACAGCATATGGGGTGTTCTGGCACACATGTTCTTGGCCATCCAAGGCATGTGGCCTACTTGCAGCACAGGCTTTTGCAGAGGTTGAAGCACCCACTCTAGCTGAATGTGCAAACGAAACACTACACTGCACGTTACAGATTCAGCGAGTACATGCAGTGCCGTCATAGTGCGGGAAGTTCTGCCTACTTTTGCTGTGCAGGGAGGCTACATTGTAAGTTTTGCAGCTTGTCTATATCACTCTTTTTTGGCCCGGCTTTACTGCTGATGGCCCTTTCTGTGGCCTCTTAGATTGGAAAGCGTGCACCTTACTGTAGATTTATAGGTCTGAAACTGAAAATGAGGTCACCTTTTCGTTTTTGGTTGTCAGCGCTATGGTTATGGCTTGGCATGAGGTAGAGTTTCTCTTTTCTGTCTTTTTTTTATTTTGTATTTGTTTTGGAGTCGTTTAAGTCTCCATACTGCGAGTGGCATGTCAACATTGAGTCTGTCTTTGGCATGTTGCATGTGTGTATGTGCACTTTGTGGCTGATACACAGAATACAGTAAAGCTGAAAATCGTTTGCATGGTGCTTCAATTTCGCATGTTTCTGAGCATTGGAATAACTCGTGGAAGATTACCTTAACAGCATGGCTGATGGCATCAATCAAGCAAGAATAATGTTACATGCACTGTGGAGTGCGACGACACTGGAAATGATTATTACACCATGAATTATGAAGATGAGTTCATTGCAATTTCACTCTTCTGCCAATGAGGCTTGGTAGCGCAGTGGGTTAACGCATCGTGTTATGCACAGGTTGACAGATGCAAGTTAGAAATAGGCTATCTTTCTTTTTCTCTCGTTTTCTTTTTTTTCTAGCTATTTTATTATGACTAGCATTACAGCTCCGAAGGACCCATCATTTTCACTTGCAAGAGAATTGTGCACCCAGTGCTGATGCGCCTGGCTCTAGCAGTAGTGACACGAGTAAAAGAGTGCCAGAGGTGCAGCGTGAAGTGGCAACCTATGTTAACTGCCCCCCATTGATATGTGAAAACCACGGGCACTGGCAAAATAGCGAGAACTGCACAGCATCGTTGTTGAAAACCAGCCCGACAAGTGTCATGCATTGACTATTCCTGCATTGACTCACTCCGTAGTGCATATATGCCTCAGGCAAATGGGCGGAGGACCATATGTGCAGTCCCAGAGTTGTGTGAATGGGATGTAATGATGGACTGTTGGCAAGCATCGGTGGCTTAGATCGCCAGCATGGTGACGCCGTTGAGTGCACACAGAGACTTCACACTAGCCGAAAAAGAAGCTAATGTGATTGCCTCTAAACCTGGTATGAGGCAGAGCAGTGAGACATGTTTAAGCCGCTGTCCTAAAGAATTTTTTATTTTGTTTTCTTGGCTGCACAAAGTTTTCATACTGTTACATCTTTTTTGGACTATTTTTGGGTCCCGGCCAGATCCGGCAAGTCGGTCAATGACTGTACTTGCATATGCTCCCAGATGAAAACACTGGCCGACCTGCCTGTGATATGGTGCAGTCATATTTTACAAAAAATCTTTTTGCTAATTTGTAGAGAGCACATAAAAAACTACTAAGCATGTACGAATATGAAGTTGTATGTTTTCTCAGTTTACATTTATTTTCTTGCAGATCATTCCATCTTAAAATTACCTGCCTCCTCTCTCTGGAAAAGCGGCTTACACCAAGCATTGACTTGAGCCTGGTTACTGTTGACTACTGCTGGAACGTTGAATATTCTGCACATGTGGTGACAGCGCTTAAAATCTTTACAGTTACGTGTCTCTTGAATTTTGGCCGTTTGTATAAAATGGTCTTTTTGAATAACAAAGCAGTTTTATTCAAAACATCATGTAGCCGGATTGAACATTGGGAAGTATTTACTTGAATGCCATGGTGATTATCGTCAGCTTATTCAAGCTCCTCTGCAGGAATAGGCCTCTCCCAGTAATGTCGAACTTGTGCAATCATGTGTGAGCTGATTGTCTTTTGTTCCTGTGAATTTATGGACTTCATCACTCCACATGAAATTTGTCACATTTGACTACATTATATATATAATATGGGTTGTTCCATATCAGGTGTAACAGGTTGTTTGTCTGCCATCTTCAATCTCCTTGAAAAAAACCTAGGTTACATTTACCTATGGAAAGTACTGCATGTGAAGCATAATTTCTGAAAAAATTTTTTTTTCGCGTCGTCGCTTCGAACCTAGTGCTGAAACGCATAACTGTTGGGCAAATAAATTTATACAAAATTATTCATTTGAGCCATTGATTTGGTACAACTTTTTGCTCATTTTTAAGGTGTATGTTTTCCATTACTACTATAGCCTGACCATATTTTTTTCAATTTTTGTTATTTTCGGTCATGATGAAACATTGCAAAATGTAGCATATTCAGCAGTTTTTAATAAAGACACTGGCTTGATTATATAAAATATAATGACAGGTCCGACTCCCGTGTATCCTATACTAAGTGATAAAAGTATTGCGGGAGCTTGTAGAGCTGATATCTTATGGGCAGATGATGAGAAATTCGGTCAAAATCACATTTTGACCCACATTAAGCCATCATCTTGGCTTAATTTTTGTTTTAAGCGAGAAAGGAATTTTTGAACTTATTAACTACATGACTTTGGAAAGCTTCTCTTTGTTCTGCCTTCATCGCACGACACCTCAATACGGGATCCATGTAGGCGCCCTTTCACAATGTTCCAAAGTACCATGCTGTGGTTACTCCAAGTGATAGAACTGCTTGTCACAGATTTGAGTAATCTTGCCTCAAACAACATGCTAAAATGCCAGTAGCGCTAAGACGATATATCACTCCAATTTCAGCACGAGATTGTTTTCAAGCTGCATTACTCAAATCTGTCACGAAAAGTCGTGTGACTTGGAGTAAACACAGCAAGGTAGTACCTTGAATGATGGTGAAAGGGTGCCTACATGAATTTTGCAGTGATGCGTAGTGCGGTAAAGGTGAAACGGGTGTTTTTCGCAGCCATGTGATTGCTAAGTTCAAAATTTTTTTCTCATCTAAAAGAAACATTACTCTTTTAAAGCTTTTTTGTGTGATTTAACCACGAAGAGTAGCACACAAGTTATAGGCCATATTTTTACTCGGACCACTACTTTGCCAAATGATAGCTCAATATAGCTCAGATACAATAGAATCCTCGATGATACGAATTTGTAGGGAGCGCGTAAAATATTCGTACTATCCTGAATTCGTATGAGCCAAAGCAAGTTAAATCTGATCATGAAGATGCACAAGAACTTTATTGGGGTCAACTACTACTTGCTGAAATAGTCCGTGATGTTCCTTTGAACTTCACTGTCCCTCAAAAAAGCCGCCTGAAAGGAATAAAACCGTGCTGTGGTTTCTTCACTCACGCTGCCGGCACTTACGGTGCTACGCAGGACATCGAGGGCTTCAAGGTTTTCCGACGTTGATGGTAGGAGATCATACTCACTGGCATCTTCACCATCACTCTCGGACTCTGGTATTCTTTGCCTCGTCGACCAATTATTCGATGGATCGCAGCCCCCAGGTCGCGATGTTGTCGTCCGCGGTGACGAAGTCTCGCGCCGAAGCTCGAGTTTCAAGGTTCTCCCAACCCTCGATGTGCAAATCTGCGTCAGGCTCTTCGGTTTCTTCCTTCCGAGCCGCGCCCAATTCCGTGAAAAATCCACACTTGCGAAAGCAGTTCGCGACCGTGTCCTGGGTCACATTATTCCAGGACATTGCCAAGAAATGTACCGCGTCAAGCAGGCTAATCCACAAGTTTTCATCCTTGCTGTAGTAAAAAGCAAAGACGACAACGACAAAGATAGCTACCTGAGCGGAGCGTTGCAGGCAAAAAGAGTGCACGTGGGAGTGGTGGCATAAAAAGAAGTAGGAAGAAGGGCGGGCAGGGGCGACAGCCGCCACGAAGGCAGAAGAAGACGGCGTTCAAGGCGCCGAGGTTTGAAGAGGGCTACCCGGGCTGAAGCGCTGGGCAGCCTCCTGACCGCTCCTGGGAACGTCGTTGGCCGGCAACTGCTGCTTGACCGCGCCCGACAACCAGTGTGTCCGTTACCTGCTGGTTTCTGGTTTCGGCGCGTACCTGCACTGCGCCGACGCCACTCCGTGCTGCTTCCGAGAGCCAGAGCCGCCGCCAGCGGTCGAGCTCCATAACCTCTCCTTCCCGCCGCGTCCCTCAAGTCACCACAGCGACGACTCGTGCTACCGGTGTCGACATAGACGTGAGCTGTGCGCATGCACGTGACTTTGCTCTTTAAGAACGATCCATGGTTAGGACAGGACTTAACGTGTAGCTCGTGAGCGTTGTTGCTTGTTGGTTTGTTTTTTGTACGTGTGTCTTGAGAATGCCCATGATATATGTGTGTTTGCCTGCCATACCGTGTACCGCATCCATCCTTCACCGCACCGCACGTGAACAAACGTGACGTCACCCTCTACACTAGCGCTCAATTTTAGCCAAGAGCCTCCGCAGAAGCAATCCCTTGATACGGTGCATCACATTTCGGATTATTCCCGCATCCAGCGGCTGTAGACGGCTAGTGGTGTTTGCAGGCAGGAACCTTACGGCGACATTGCTGAAGTTGCAGTCCTTGGGATGGGCCGAACACTGGTCAACGAAAAGCGAAATTTTTATGTTTTTTGCTGCCATTTTCCAGTCCAAAGTCGTAAGGTACTCGTGGGAAACTGCAGTCATCCATGCTTTTTTGTTTCCCCTGTACAGGCAAGGCAAACATCCTGCCGATCGGAAGCACCTTGGTTGTTTTGATTTGCCTATGACGGTAAGCTGAATTTTTTCAGAGCCGTCAGCATCTGCGCAAAATAGCACGGTGACACGTTCCTTACTTTTCTGGCCAGCCTGGCAAGCCTGGCCTTTCACGCACAAGCTTCTCTCCGGCTGCAGGGTGAAAGAATCCAGCCTCGTCAGCGTTAAACACGTTGCGTGGTGCGTAGTCCGAAATTAGCGCCGGCAGCGTGTTCAACCAGTCGCTGACCTGAGACTCGTCCGCTTTCTTTGCTTCACCGCTGACAACTTTGTACGCTAGTCTGTGCCTCTCTTTAAAATGGTGCAGCCATCCGCCGGAAGCTTGGAAATCTGTAGATACCAAGGGAGAGTGCAATGTTGTCCGCCTTTTCGCGTAGCTCCTTGCCGTCCACGTTGACGCCAGCTGCTGTCACTTCGCGAAACCACGTCAGCAGGACCTCTTCCGGCTTCACATGTGTGGCCATCTTTGCTGGCTTGACATTAGCGCTGAATTGCTGGGCATTCCTCAAAAACGACGTCTCGCTGCCCGACAATCGTGCAGAGCGTCAACGGCGCTATTGTTAACTCTTTCACCAAGTCAGTGCGTTTTTTCTTGGGGTTTTCGTCGACCTTCCTCAAAATTTCAATTTTCTCCTTCAAAGAAACGGCCTTCCACTTACGAGACATGTGAACGAACGCTTTGGTCTTCCAGTATGTGTGGCAACTCTCGAACGTTATGCACACGGCAGTTGCAGCAGTAAAACGGTGCACCCGCACCAGAGAACACCAACCTGCATGCCTGCACTGCCCACACCACGGCCACGTGAAAACGCACGGCGCACGTGACATAGCACTGCAATACGCCAATGAGCTGCCACGAGAGGACTGACGTACACAGCTTGTCAGGCACGTGACCCGTCCTGGAAACAAGAAACATTGAATGGGAGGCCCCACATTCCTTGTCCCCACTCTCCTCCTTGCACGCTCGTCTCCCGAGCCAGCGTTCCGGAGAGGTTTTCTCTTTGTGCTGCGGGGTCATAGAGGTGAAGGCAAGCGGGGTGTAAAAAAAACCGCCAGCAGCCATGGTGGCCACTCTCCACTTTGAATCAGTCGCACGTGTGAAGCGGTCATTTCGTGCGTTCGTATCATCCGCAATGGCTGGGGAAACTGTTCGTATAACACCGAATGACGGCGCATTTTATACAATGTAGTCCGTCCAAAAGAACATTAAAATTCGTATCATCGCGAAATTCGCATCAACCGTAATCGTATCATCGAGATTCTACTGTAGTGATTTTTGCCAAATTTCTCCCCATCTAGCCACAAGATATCGGCTTTACAAGCTCCCACGGTATCTTTATTGCTTAGTATGGGATGCAGGGAAGTCGGAACTGTCATATTTATTGAGCCGGTATTTTAACCAAAAATAACTGAATATGCTACATTTTGTGATGTTTTGTCATGGCCGAAAATAATGTAAATGGAAAAATGTATGGCATTTAGTGTTTATATACAGTCGACTCTCATTAATTCAAACTCGAAGGGACCCCTGGATTTTGTTTGAATTATCAGGCTGTTTGAATTATCTGAAGTTCTCATATACGCGACTCTGGGTAAGGTGACAGCACAAATTATTTAGACATCTATATTCACACTTTTAAGCATTTCTAGATTCTAACTACACAAAAACAGAAAGCTGTGCGTGTAAGGTCAACAAGTTTATTGACTATCTACTGCTGACCAGACCTTGTAAAAAAATCATGGATGGTCAACTGCTTATTTGCCACATCCGCATTTAGCACAAAGCTCTCGATGCCACTAAGTGCAGCCAGTTGGCAGGGCACGTGCTTCGAAGTCGGCCGGCGGCACCGGCACACCGGAAAAGCAGAGATAAGCCGCGAGCAAGCTTCATACCCACCGGGCCGTTTGTTTGTTGTTTTTTTCGTTTTTTTTCCCGCCGTTGGCACGGTATGCTGAGAAACGATTGTGCGGAAAAAACTTTTCCCTTGAAGCTCTAACGCACTTATTTTTCAATTTTAGACTATTATGATAATCATAAGCACGCAAATTTCCAAATATTGCCGGCAAATCAGCAGAAATTTTCCGGTATGGACAGGCAGAAAGTACGAATTAACCGAATGACGAAGTTTGAATTAAGCGGCTTTTAAACACATTGAAAGCATAGCGGGCCAACCAAAATTTTGAATTTTGTATGAATTAACCGAAAGTACGAATTATCAGAGTTTGAATTATTGCGAGTCTACTGTATATATATATATATATATATATATATATATATATATATATATATATATATTTATTTATTTATTTATTTATAAGAACTTTGAAGTAAACTGCAATGTTAACAGATAAAAATTTTATCCCTGACGTTTCAGCTCGAGGACCAGCCTTCCTCAGAGGTTTAAGGACCTCTTCCAGGATTCGACTTAAACCTCTGAGGAAGGCTGGTCCTCCAGCCGAAACGTTAGGAATAAAGTTTTTATCTGTTAACATTGCAGGGTGCGCGCAGGTCCTTGAAAACCTTGAATACCCTTGTATTTCGAAAGTCTGTTTTCAAGGCCCTTAAGAACCTTTAATTTCTGCCTAGTCCTTGAAAAACCTTGAATTTCATAAATATTAAATTTTAATTTGTATTTATCAGCATCAAAACGACATTTGTTGGTGAAATTTTCTTTTTTTAAAAACAGTTCTGAACTGTAGCAAACAAAAAGTCTCAGTTTTTATACCTGTATAGCCGATTATCATCAGGCGGAACACTTACTTTAAGCTGATATGGGTATATTATGTCAGGCGAAATTACATCATTGCAAACAGTGCAGCTGCAAGCTCTTCAAAATATTTGTCATCACTCGCAGTGATGGCTAGTTTACTTTTTGGCTTGTTATAAAGACAGTTTATAGCACTGTATACACAACAAAAAAATTCATTTCCTGAGCATTACGTCTATTTGAAACCCCTTTGAGGCACCTGTCTCATCAGTTTCACAGGTCAGCAGGCAATGTGATGCAGGACCGACCATCTATGCATTTCGGGCACATGAGTACTGTTCGCACAAAAGGTGCTCTTCTTTCTTTGAACATGCTGTTTGAAAAATTTCGTAGCTGAAATAAGGGGCTTTAGACAAACTCATATGTTTTGGCAAGACTGCTGCTCTCAATCTAGTTTGTACCCAGGCCTGTAGCTTTTGATAAAATTTTTTTCATAGACTGTGGACCAGGTTATTAGTTTACAAATGTTGCCGCATGTGTTTTGCTTCCAAAAGATTATATATCGGGAATTCCAGAAGGTGTCTTTACAGTGTACATAGATGACATATTTATAATGTGCTTATCACAATTAGCGTTTACAACAGGCTTGTTTTCTACGCCAAAGTGTGCACTCCTACAAACCTTAGCAAACGTGTAACACTTAATCTTGGCAAAACAAGGAACAGTCTTTCTGATTGTAAAGTTGATTTGCTGTTGATACTATCTTATTTGAAAACTGCGCTAAGTTGCAAAAATAAATGTTGGAGAAAGCCCAAGTGGATGGTTTAGGTCCTCTGCTCTTGTTTTGAGTAATGCAACTAATATTAGTTCACAGCTTTGAAAGCTGGTCATGATAGGCAATGAAATAAGTGCAGTAGCTAGAAGGTACAGTCAACTGGAAAAGTGTGCATGATCCGAAACTTTGGAAAAGCCTGTGTTACCGCTTAGCCTTGCAACATAGCCTCAATTTAAAAGTTCGGTGGGTAGATGTTCTTGCAATGTTCAGGCTGTAACATTTAATTCGAGGGTATGTTCAGAGACTAAGTGGTAAATAGATTTTTCTGAAGCTCTGGGTCCCGCATTCTTTTGTTGTTGACTGTACATTTACCTCAGCCACCTAGTCACCACGGGAGCATTTAATGAAAAAGAAATCAGTGGTACAAGAAGGAAAGGGTTGGGTTGTTCTCGGCAGGAAAACTAATGGAGTGCATCTTACTATAATAACTTCAGACTTCTTCTTGGGCAAGTTGTTGCGAATTAGAACACATGGACTACAGGGTGCTGAAAGAACAGACTGTGTGTCCCTCTGTTATGTCTGTTGTTTCAGCACCCTGTAATCATGTGCCTGCTATAATAAGAAATGCATACATATCTATTCTGCTGGTACTTATCTATGGTTTTCAAGCTTTTAAACTTGAGGGGAACATACCTTAAAAATATATAACTGCAAATGTGTAGCGTAAGGAAACAGACATAAGAAGGAGGTGTAGACAAGGAAGCGCTAGCTTCGAACCTTTTTTTATTCAGGAACGCATGAATATAGGCCCACTGTAACCACAAAGATCACACGTTTCACGCTTCTGCCATGATATTACAGACGCCTCGCCCTTTTTTGTCAGGGCATATTAAAGAACCCCAGGTGGTCCAAATTTCCGGAGCCCTCCACTACAGTATCTCTCATAATCAAAGCCGGTTTTGGGACGTAAAACCCCAGAAATCAATCCTTTTCTTTTAATAATGATACACAGAGTATGTGACACTCATGCGTTGTATGCAGACATACAAAGATACAGAAGCCAAAGAACCCTCCGACAACTGTATCAAGCAGGACAACAGACCCGAACTTCATGCGCGCTTTTTGAGAACCCTTGAAATAATTACATAGACAAATCAGGGAATGTCAATGCTTTATTGAGGAGGTGCACAGACTGCTGGGCACATATAGTGCCTTGCTTCTGAATGATGTATGCCTCTATTATTTCACAAGTTAATGGTATCCTGTGATGAAATAGAACAGAGGCTAGATCAAACAGTGCTTTGCAACCACACTGACGGCAATGTAGAGCAGAGTTAGAAAATGGAGCACACTTAGAGAGCCCTTAGGCTCGCTCAAGCAAACATTCAATAAGTGCCCATTCTGCCCTACTTACTCCTTCCCCCATGAAAAAGGAATCCTGTAAACAACCTCCCTAATACACTGCACTGCTCCCGTGCTCCATCTTTCTTCTTTTGCTAATAGTGCAGTCTTGCACAAATCCCTTTCGCCTTATATGTTGCGGAAAGTACCACATTCACATTACAGCGTGCCACCATTCTCTCCTTAAGTGGTGGGGTACCATGTGAATGTGGGAGATCATCGAAAACTGCCTGCTTTTGTAGCTTCTTCTGGTCGAGGCCAACTTGGCACATGCCCTGACGTTTTTAAGCCCCCGTTCACTGGTCTTCACTATTGCTCCATCAGGGTAATCTGCCTGCTGCATTTTTTTTTAGTCTGTTAATGAACGCTCCTGTTCATCAGATGCAGGTAGGATTTTGAAATTGCTGACCGGATGCGGGAATCGCATTGCAGTTTTTTTTACCAGTCTTTAGTAGCCAGACTGGTAGCTGAGCAAACCCTTTTGGCCTACATTGCCGTCAGTTTGGTTGCAAAGCACTACTTGATCTAAGCTCTGTTTTATTTCGTCAGAAGCTACGATTAACTCGTGAAATAACAGGCATACAGCATTTGGAAGCAGCGTACCATATGTGCTCCTCGGTAAAGTATTGGCACTTCTCAATCTGTCTATGCAATAATTCCATCGGATTTCAAAAAACATGCATGAAGTTTGGGTTGGAGCACATAAAACACATGCTTACAACGCATGTGTGTTATGTGCTCGGTGGATCATTAATGTAAAAAAGTGGGATCTGTACTACTATGGCATGAGCATGAAGTGTGTGATCTTTGTAATTGGAGAGGGTATATATTCATGTAAGTTCCTGAATAAAAAGTGGTTCGAAGTTAGCGCTGCCTTCTCTACACCTCATTCTTCTATGTTAGGGGCGAAGCTTCTTAGGCTGTGGGTCGGTTGTCACGCGTATCGTGTAACCTACACCACTCACAATACGATGCAACGCCGGCAGGCTCACGCTCGCCCTCGGCGCGTGCCTTCCGGCGCGCGAGCTCTCTCACTCTTCCATCTGCTGTCTTGTGAGAGAGAGAGAGCGAACAGCGTGCGTTGACTATGGAAACGCTCTTTCTTAGATGAACGCTCTACTAGCTCGCAAAGGAGAACACACCCTCACCCGCGAGAGACAACGTTGGCGCAAGCAGCGTCTTCTAGCGAGTTTCTTGATTGAGAAATACAGGCTGGTCGCGCTGGAGAACCGTTCACCGGCCACCCATATATATATATATATATATATATATATATATATATATATCTCAAAAAAAGTTCTTCCTGGCTATCGGGATAAATATACTATCGGGATAAATAACGTCAGAATAAATCGTATGTTTGTCACTGTGTCTTTCTGATAGTATATATATATATATATATATATATATATATATATATATATATATATATATATATATATAGGCACTGGATCTTCACTTGCAATGAAGTGCCGGTGGGAGATTTCACTTGTGCGTAGCGTGCGCGTTAACTAAATTAATCCGGAACTCGGCACGATCTACGATGAACCTCCCCAGCTTCGCCCACTCATCATCATTCAATATGCTGTGAATTATTTCCTTGCGCTACACATTTGTAGTTATGCAACTATACCAATCTGTCCAACTTGCAGCACTCTCTCGAAACTGCAATTAATGCAATAAAATGTGATACAGTGTGGATGAACAGTGATTGACTGTTGCTTTACAGTTGAACCTCTTTATAAGGGATATTTGGGTACAATTGACATCGTTCACTTACATGGTTGTCTACACCATGTCCCACTAGTTGGACCTGTTTTGTAAGGTGCACTCCTGAGGGCAGTTGGCTATAGCGGACAAAATATATTTAAATTATTGTCGGCAGTTTTACTTGTAACAGATAAATTATTTCTAGGTGCAGTGCTTCTGGCTGCTACCTGCAGTTAATCTGTTGTGGTAACAAAAGGAAATGACGAAGCAACCCGAAAAAGGTGTAGCAGGACAAAAAATTCTGTTCCAAGTGGCGTGGTCCACCAGGCAAATTGCCTTACGTTAAGGCAAATGATGTACAGTAAGACATCATTTATATAAAAGGAGACACTCAAGGACTCAGGAGACATGTCTCTTGTAACCAAAGATACTAAAGCACTGAGGGGAGCCAAACTAGACCACTTTGTTGTCTATAATCACCAAAGTGTGTTCCAGCACTTCTACATGAAAATGCCCATGGTGTCAAAGAAGTCATTCGTATAAGTTTGCTTTTTAGTGATTACAAATAGTGTTAGGTTCTTACCCAGTGTTGCAGTTAAAGCTTGGCACTTTCTGCCCTGCAATTTCTTCATCCCATTTTTCTAGTTTTTTTTTTGTCAAGTGGACATGCACAGTTTACTTTTGTGAGAATTGCATGAGCTGTAAGCTTTCTGTGGCACACAAGTTTGTGATGTCAATGTGTCTCAGTTGTGTACCTCATGCGTAGTGAAGAACTTACTCTAGGGGCCTAAAACTTCCCCTTAGTAACAGAGGGGTCTCTTGTATGCAGTATTAACATGGAAGACACAGGAAAACCAATCAAACTATCTTTAAATGTCTCTTATAACAAGATCTTACTGTATAATAAACCATGTGCCATATTTTCTTGTGGTCAGTTTAGTTATATGCCCACCTCCACCTGAAACTCTCCACCTGATATTTTGTCAATACCAGGTGTCGTTTCAATGCTACTCAACCTTAAAACTAAATCCTCCCCTGGACCAGATGGTATACCTAACGTTTTTCTGAGAAGGTATGCAGAAGCATTAGTGCCTTTTCTAGCTCGCATATTTCAAGTGTCTTTGTCTTCAGCTACGCTGCCCAAGGATTGGCTCTCGGCAATTGTTGTGCCTGTACTGAATAAAGGTGACGCCGCACTAGTAACAAATTATCGCCCCATATCACTAACCTCATCATGTTGTAAACTACTGGAACATATAATAGCTAATCAAATTGTAAAGTTTATAGGTGATAACAACATACTTTCTTCCTGCCAACACGGTTTTCGCAAAGTGTTCTCCACTACTACACAATTAACAACAATTGTTCACAACTTTGCTGGTGTTCTTGGTGCTTCCGGTCAGGTCGATGTAATTTCTAGATTTTAAAAAAGCGTTCGATCTTGTATCTCATAGGAAGCTTATTACTAAACTAGAATCAATTAACCTTCCAGCTTACATAGTGAATTGGGTGGCTGCCTGTCTGACTAACCGCCGACAATACGTTTAAATTAGTAATCACTCATCCAGCGAGCTACCAGTTTCTTCAGGAGTGCCCCAGGGCAGTGTACTTGGCCCCTTATTATTCTTAATATTCATTAATGATATCACTAATGAAATTAATGCCCCTGTATGAATTAAATTATTTGCAGATGATTGTGTACCGTATAATGAAATTAACTACCCTGAATTTCAAGTTTTGCTAAACTCTAATCTTCAAAGTATTGTTTCATGGTGTAGTCAATGGGGCATGGAATTAAATGCCACTAAAACAGTCTATATGTCAATAACTAAAAAGAAATCTAAGAAACGGTCGTTCAACTACAAACTCGGTTCCGAACTACTTACAGAAGTCACTGAATATAAGTACCTGGGAATCACAATAACCGATAACCTCAGCTGGAATACACACATTTCCAACATATGCAACTCCTCATTCAAGAAACTTTGCTTTCTCAGACACAAACTAAAACATACACCTTGTAGCACTAGATTAACAGCTTATTCATCTCTAATTCGACCTAAACTCGAATATGCCGGCATTGTCTGGGATCCATACACAAAGACTAACATTGATACTCTCGAAATGATTCAACGAAAAGCTGTTAGATTTATCTACTATAAATATCGTAACAGTGACTCTCCCTCTAGTCTAATGACACAGCATAACATTCAAACGCTTCAGTTACGCAGGAAAATACACAGACTAAAATTTCTGTTTTCACTCAAAAATAATCTTTTAGCTATAGACCCAAGTCATTATTTAAAACCCCTTACAGCTCGTAGAACACGTCATCGACACGCTGGCTCTTTAACACCTTATCGGACAAGAACTAATCTTTTCAAATATTCCTTCTTTCCACGCACCATAACACATTGGAACAACCTACCTTTTTCAGATTTATCTAACGTTGATTTTTTAGAGCGTGTAACTGTTTGACCTTACTGTGATTCATTTATTATTTTTGATACCTTCATTGATTATCATGTTCTCTGATCCATAGTCTAATAAGCTACTGCAGTGACTTCATAAAATTGTTTTATTTCTTCATTTTTTCATGTGTATGTGTGTAACTGAACGTATGACACGATGTTGTCAACGTGGCCATAACTTCAAGTATGCCTGAACTTCACATTTATTTCACTGTGTTGCCATTTTTGCTGTTTACACTTCGCATTGCTACTTCATTATAATTGTATGGTTTGTTCCTTGCTTCTTTTCATGTTTGCTTTTGTTTTATATTTATTACAGCCATTTCTTGCTCTATGTATTCTCGACACTTCAAAATGTTTGTTCGCGTTGACTAATTGTATTTCTTTGTACATTTGCCCCCTGCCTGAGCCCGTTTTTGGGCCTGCAGTATTCCTTAAATAAAATAAAAAGTAAATAAAAAAATATCAATATGAGGGTTGATCAGGAAATGGAAACATGTACCCTTCTTATGAGGCACCATTATAAAGCACTAAAACTGCTACCTGGTGTATGTGTAGTGTTAAGGTGTTGAGCTTTATTCTATTATAAAGAAAAACAAATGGAAGTGGGCAGGGCATGTAATGCATCAGATGTAAAACCAGTGGCCTCTAAGGGTAACAAACAGATGTCAAAGAAGCAAAGCATAGGAGCTGCTGCAAGCTGACCATATCTACAGCAAGAGCATGCTTTAAGGTCCTTTGTTCAGATAAGTAAGGACGACAGCTGTTTTCCAGATACTACAGCAAACAGCTGCAATAGAGCCAACTTCAAGGCCACTATAAGAAAAAAAATTCAGCATTGAAGCCGTAAACAGGTGCAATAGAGCCAAGTTCAAGGCCACTATAGGCAAAAAATTTCAGCATCGAAGGGAGCCTTACTCTGCATGCAAGTCCTTTGACAGCGATGTTGAAGTAAGAATACTCAAATAATCAACAGTAGGCAGTCCACAGAGCTATAGAGCAATACAGCTATATATGTTCGAATAAAATTTATCTTCTCTAACCTCCTTGTTTTTACTATGGTACTACTAAAATGTGCAGATGTCATACCGTATTTACTCGAATCTAACGCGCACCTTTTTTTCGATAAAATGGTCCGAAAATTGTCACCGGTGAAAAAATGAACTAGCGGCGCGGCGGTCTTTGGCGCGTATAGTTTCTGTAGTTCCTATGTCGCCGCCGGTCCCACGCTGAACTACGCCACGACGCATATGATGCGTAGGCCGATGAAACACGTCGCGCCGGCTTGGCTGTCTTGCGGCTAACCAAAGTCGCTACGTTACTGATGCAATCTCTGAGATGCCCAGCTGCACCAGCTTTCGGTAACGTTCACGGGTAGCTGATGTCTCCCATCACCGCACGCAAAACGGCTCATAATCGCATTTCTGCCTCATGTCTTTGCTGAGCCTCGGGCAATCTCGAGGACCACGCCCCGACCATGCTTAGGCTTATCTGCACCAGCCTACGCAGGAGGTATGGCAGGGGGCGTGAGGGAACTGGGATAGCATGGAAGAATGCAGCACTGCGAATAAATGATGTTATCGCTGTTGGCACGTGGCTACGCCCGGCAATGGGTGGCAGTTTTACGGGGACGCACGCAGGAGTTATGAATTGACATGCCAAACGTGTTCGAGACTCCGCGGATCGAGGGAAGGGGGAAAGCCGTAGCATCGCCGTTCGAGCGACTGCGGGGGTTCAAAGTTGGCGGTGCGCCTATTATGCGAGCGCGTTCATTACGCGAGTACAGCATTTGTTTTTATGGATGTGATAAGGTTGATTACTAAGGACCTTTTTTTCCGTGTCACGAAAAATGGAAGCGCGTACGTTACAATCGATGTTTCACTTTTTTTTTTTTTTTTTTTTGTCGCGGGAAGCGGGTGCGCGTTAGAATTGAGGGCGTGTTAGAATCGAGTAAATACGGTACTTCCTTTAACATGTGCTAAAATAAGACAGAAAGGCGGGCTAGTTGGTTTGGATTCATTATTGTAGGTAGCACACACTGGGGGGCCGACGATGCAAACACAAACACCAAAACACAGCGCAGACTATAAAGTGAAGTTTATTCTCGACAGTGTGCATATATGTATATCTCCTCAAGAACATTGTCATGGTTGGTGCTCATGAACACATAAAGCGAGCATTTCTTGTCATATAGAACAATAACAGTATAACAACTGAAGATTGCTAAGCAATCCACACACTATCTTCTTTTACTGAGCAGATTAATTTCTTTACTATTCAGTGGTATGAAAGGGTGACTAACACATGTGCCTTGCAATTCTGAAATCTTCCAAGCTTCTACAATCTCTCGTTTGATTAGGGTTGACAAAATGACTTTCTGTTTTTTCAGAAAATGGTTTACTGGGCTTTTTTGTACATTGCGCACAGTGCATGGCCATACATATAGGTGTTTGGTCTGCCTTTCAGGCTAGCCATGTGCTCTTTTACTGTAACATTTACACATCGGCCTGTCTGACCTACATAATATTGGCCACATTTAAATGGAACCTTATATCCTACATTTTGTTTACACTTGCAACATAGTGCTCGGGTCACTTTGAGCACTTATTTGTGTTAGTATCAGATGCTTCCTCATACATGCTGTTTACTACTGGGTGAGAAGTATTATGTGAGTGTAGTGTTTTCAGAAAGAAA
>JABSTT010001803.1:0-77966 GCA_013339685.2 Hyalomma asiaticum
CACTTGTCACCAGCTTCGTCTTCTTGTGTCGGGACGGCAGTTGCCGTCCTGATGAAGACGGGTCCACTTGTCACCCGCTTCGTCTTCTTGCGTCAGGGCAGCAGGACGGCAGTTGTCGTCCTGACGAAGACAAGTTCACTTGTCACCAGCTTCGCCTTCATGTGTTGCCGTCTTGACACACGAAGACGAAGCGGGTGTTGCGCAGACGATTGGTTTAATTTTCCCGCACCAGCGAGCCTTATGTGCATATCTGTAAAGCAGACAACGAAGAAAAAAACAAACAAAGGAAACTACAACAGCAGGCAGCAATCGAAGCGCATTAAAACCGCACAGCTCATTCAACCTCACCTCGTGCCCAAGTCAGATTATGTTTGCGTGTTTGCAGCTTCCAGATATTTAAGCGCACATGGTCTCTACAGCGCATGGTGCGATTAAACGATCAATTTCATTCTGTTGTTTAACTGTGGCGATCTGTTTTTCTACTTATGTGTCTGTTCTTCGAACAAGTTTTGTCGCGTGAATTCTTCTAGCAGCAGTATTGTTGAAATCGTTGATCACTTATAGACAACGAAGGCTGCGGAAACAGCCCTTTAGGTATAGCACATTTAGGTTCATTCTCTCACTAGTATATAAATATATCAGCAGTTTCTCATAATGTACCTCAGCAACTGAACGACGCATTTCTGAGAAATAGCTACATTTCAGGTATTTCGTTTCTTTTAAGCACCATATTCTTGAGCAAGCACGCTTAGCTGAAATTTAAAAGAAAAGAGCGTTCCAACTCTCGACACCTCCTTTTCTTGATTTTCTCGCTTCTTTCGCTGCACTCTTTGAATAGGCTTATATGATCAGGCGGCAGCGGAAAGTGGCGTCGCACTATAGCTCCACTTCCACGGCGGATCACAAATTCACAAATGCAAAGGAACCCATTAATGGCTCGTCCTTCGCTGGACGCTCGCGGTCCAGATACAGAGGACACCGGCGACCATTAAAAAAGAACAGATGAAGTTTCCTTCTTTCTTTCGCTCATTATAAATTGTCGTCAAGTACGTGGAAAGCCAAGCTCGGCAAACACGACCCAAAAGATGTTCGCCCATTAACGCCGCTTGCCGGGAGTGCGGAGGGTCGCGGCCGTGCTGCGCCGACATATATCTTTTGTACGATATAGACGGGCGCATCGTGCTTTCCAAATAGGTGGAATTCCCTGGTCATCATATATCTCGCGGCTGGCGTACACACGACGACAGGGTTCCGCGAAATTGCTGCCCCGACGCGCGTGTTCCTGTACGGCGTCGATAGATGTGCATGGCTGCAATTGCGCTACGGGCGCGGACACGGTCAGCCCGTGATGTAGCGGGACGAACGCCATGTGACCGCCATTCCCGGCGGTGGCAAACACAGCTGAGCGTCGCTTGCCGGCCGATTTGGAGCAATTTGACACGTGCCCGTCGCTCTGCATGCGAGCGTCGAAAAATCTATATCGCGGCCTCAAGGACTTCGTACTTGGTTCGGTTGAGGAAGCTCCATGGGACTCCCGAAGCGGCCTGGGAACCGCCGAGCCGTACACTTCTATAAAAACAGTTGCTTTAAACGCAACATGTTCGATGGGGAAGTTGTGAAGCACGTCATTTAGTGCCCGAACCATGCATTATAGTTACTGATTGGTTTTGGGGGTTCAACGTCACAAAACTAGCTGTGATTATGAGAGACGCCGTAGTGGAGGTCTCCGGAAATTTCGACCACCTGGGGGTTCTTTAACGTGCACTGTGCATTATAGTTATACAACACGAGAAAACGTAAAATATCTGCAGCGAAACTGCTATACGTTTGTTTTTGGTGCACTTCACTTTCTGGGGTGCCGTATGTGTAGAGAGAGAGAGAGAGATGATGGGCGGAAGGCAGGGAGGTTAACCGGAAGGAAGATATCCAGTTTGCTACCCTGCACTGGGGAAGGGGTGAAGGGAGACAGGAAAGGAATGGAAGAAAAGAAGAAAGCGAGAAAGAGAGAGGTCAACTCGCGCACACACACAAGCACGGCATGTGTCAGAGACGGTTCATGAGGCCCGTTGCGCGCAAAAACTTGAGCACAGCCTTCGTGGCTTTCCGCTGCGAGACACTATCGTTCCGGCATTCCAATATGATTTGCTCGGACAGCGGTTGACCATCAAGGCGTGATAAGTCTGCGGCGAGAGTCTGTCGCTGGGAGCAGTACCCAGGGCAATCGCAGAGGACGTGTGCAATCGTTTCCTCGCTGCCGCAGTGAACACAGGCAGCACTGTCTTCCAGTCCAATGCGATAGCCGAAACTTCTCGTGAATGACGTGCCTAGCCACAGTCGGCAAAGTACGGTCGTTTCACAGCGGGTAAGCCCATGCGGAACTCGAAGTTGCAGTGATGGGTCGAGGCGGTGTAGACGGGTATGTAGAAGGCCAGCCGTATGTGTAGAAACCTCAGTGTCCTCTATACAGGGTGCTTCAGCTAACATGCGCGATCCTTTAAAGAAATACGAAAAAAAAAAAAACACATGCGCGCTGCGGGAATGCAACCAACTATGTCTTATTCAATTTCATGTTGGCCGTGTCAGATTATTTCTAAAATTACCTCGGGCAATCAATTAATAATATTAATGATCCAACTTCTAAACGGCCGCTTTAAACGCGACATGTTCGGCAGTGAAGTTGTAAAGCATGTCATTAAGTGCCCGCACAATGTATTTCCATGCTAATAAGTGCAATGGTTTCAATTATTTTGAACATATAAAAAGGTGAGCGATATTTGAAAAGTACCACGTCACTAGGTGCTTGCACGCAGTGACATTTTTACCCTCGAATGTGCTAATAACGAACCATCGATTAAGGACGCAGACAGACCGTGCTGCGTAGGTCAAAAGAGACGCTGATAAAAGGTGGCCATAGAGTTTTCTAAAAGAAAAAAAAAGTACTAGATCGAGCTATGGCGCTATAGTTGCAGGCAAGGCGGTTCAGCCAGCATGGGAATGATGGGTATAGTACATGGATTCGTCTCGACTTCGTTGCTACCACGGTGGCAGGGGATCAAAAGCCTCCTCTTTGTCCTTAGCACACCAGAGCCGCTGTACTTTAGATCTGCTTCACATTCATTAGTCTTATTCACAACTCGTTAAGGGATCTCATAAATCCGCTGCACGAATTCTCCGTATGGCGGCAGAAACAGTAGACTGTATAAAATCATGGATTGCGTACTTTTTTTATTTATTTGTTAGCTGTATTTGGGATGGTCCGTTACGGTTCTTCTCCCTCCCACTGAGCAGTGACGTAATGGTGCAGACGTTTATTTATTTATTTATTTATTTATTTATTTATTTATTTATTTATTTATTTCAATATATTGCAGACCTTCTCGGTCCAAAGAGGAGTGGTAGTACATAAATGGTTACAATCGTGTCGAAAGTGACGAATACATTCCAAAGAAACAGTTCAATGTCGGATGACATGTAAACAACATATTCAAAAATACAGTTCTTAAATAACATGCGAGCACAATACAAAAATGTAACACACTATTTAGAAGAAAACAATATCGCCGATTTCTTGAGCAAAAGATTCGACCGTTTCACAGTTCACCGCAGATGATGGTAGACTATTCCAGTATGCTATTGATGATGGAGAAACAGAGTTTTTATGAATGTTGTTGGAACTTTTGAGGCAGCCGTATTTTCTTGTTGTGGTTAGTTCTTGAGGAGTGTCTGAAGGGTTCAAGGAGATGTTCTCTTCTGGATATTTTATAATGCTCATGATACAAATTATACCAAAATTTCAGTTTGGCAATTATTCTATGTTGATCAAGACAACACAGTTCGTTTTTTTTTGTTTTTTTTTTACGTAGAGCGGTAACACTGGTCTCGTAGAAGCAGTATGAAATGCAGCACTTTTTTTGCACTTTCAATTACGACTAGACGTCGTGGTGGCACAGTAGCTTCGGTGGTCGCAGCTCCTGACCCGTGTGGAGCGGGTTCGATACCGGCCGCGGCGGTAGCATTCCGAAAGAGGCGAAATGTGCCAGAGGCCCATCTATTGATCGGTATCGGTTCGCGTTGAAAGAGACCCATGTGGTAGAAATTTCTCGAATCGTTCACTACAGCGTGGCTCACAATTATACCGTGGTCTTGACCGGCGAAACACCGTCAATTATTGTTACTCGCTTGCGGCTCTCACCATATAACTTTCTGTGCAACACCACTCGTATACTAAGACTAATGCACAGCAGCGGGAGAGTGCGCAAACCCAGGAGAGTGTCAATACGTGACTACTTTCCACGCTGTGAAATAACGTCACCGTAGAAAGAAAAATGAAAAGAGGCTGCAGCAAAGCTATCTTCATAAATTATTCGGAGCCCTCCGAAGCTCGCGTGTATCTTTTCTTCTTCTTTTTCTGTGCTTTAATTGTCGCTTACCTTCAGTTAACACAAAAATGAGATTTGGACACTTTTCGCCAATACGCATTGAACAAGAAAAGAAAAGATTTTGAGTAAGGAGGGCTGGAAAAGGTCATATTTCCTGAGGGCATAATTAAGAAGCGTGGAAAAGCCGGAGAATAAAAAAAAAAAAAAAAGAAAAGGTCGCAGTTGCCGTAGTCATGATCCGCAGTTGCCGTACTCATAATCAGAGCTGGTTTTGGGACGTTAAACCCGACAAAACAACAAACATTAGAAGTTCAGCAACCGTCAAACCACAATAACGCGTCAAAAAAAATAATAATAATAAAGGCGCGTGACGAAGCAGACGCCGCAAATCACAGAGAACGAGCGCATGTATACGCTCATGTTTCTATAGGTTTGTTTGGCCATATATTTCCTAACCAATTTAACTAGTGGCGTATGTAGCACAAACTCACCCTGCAAAGATTCGATGTAATGACAAATATTTCGAATGCCTAAGCCATGCAGGTATATCGAGATTGCGTGACATTCGGGAAAGGAGACTTATTAGAACAATTACACTTTGAAGCTTCACGCGTCAAAATAATGGTGTGATTAAGAGGCGCGTCACAGCTCGGCACTAAAGGTTAATTTCAACTTCATGGAGTTCTTTGACGTGCCCCTAATTAAAGTACGCAAGCGTTTCCGCCCATCGATGAGGAAATGCGGTCGCTATAGGAAACGGCTAAGTTATTTTACTTAAATGATACGTTCGACTTATGTTCGAGTAACGCAAATATGGACGTGAGGAACGCGTATACACAAAGTGCAAGGAAGCACGCTGGACGAATGCTGGGCGGCGATAACGAAGAAAAAGGAGAAAAGGAAGCAGAAAAAGAAGCCAAACGAAGAGGAAGAAGAAGGAGTGGAGGTGAAGCAACGACGGGAGACCAAGGTAAGAATGAGAGAGCACGCGTCAAAGTCTACAGCTTACGGTAGCTCTCACTATATCCAGCGTGTTCTGCCCAGGCCCGACGGTATTTTTCCTTCGTGCTGGCGTAGTGGTTGGTGAGACCTTGTGAGCATCTGTAAGCATTAAACTTAGCTGCAGGTCTGCGTATATTCCATGTCTCCAGTATGCAGGTTCATGTCTCACAGTTTGTTCATGCTGCTGTCAGTACGTGTGTTCTTTGTAAGGAGCTAAAGAGCACCAAAAACTGTTTTCAAGGGATCCTAACAAGGTGAAGTTGACGTAATGGTTGAATGATTTCTCTAAATACTGGCACAATGGCGCAAGCTGTCCGAGGCGATGGCATGCTTACTCAAGCACCCTCAACTGCGCAGAAGAGGTTTCCTCAATGCACACTGAATACTGTAGCAGAAGAAAAGACAAGGAAAAGGATAGACGTGGCATGCCTATATTCACGATGTGTAACGTTTGGTGCTCGTATCCATCCATCCATCCATCCATCCATCCATCCATCCATCCATCCATCCTTTCCACCATCTATCTATCTATCTATCTATCTATCTATCTATCTATCTATCTATCTATCTATCTATCTATCTATCTATCTATCTATCTATCTATCTATCTATCTATCTATCGTCTCAACGTTACGAATATTTTTACGCTGTCACTGGTCGCACAGTGTCTGCCTTCTGAAGATTCCTTTAAGTGCGGAGGACTTTAGGGGACCAGGCTGCCGGCGTGTAATGTCGTCTCACGTCGTTGTCACGCTCAGAAAGCAGCCGTTGAAAAAAGACTAAAACATGGTAATAACTGGCCAGAAACGGTTAAAACGGATCCAGATTAAGAATGGTTAAAATAAAGCAGATCAGTATATTAAAATAAAAGATACACATTACAGGTATACTAACCACGTAATAAGATTGATTTAAGCGAAAATAATCCGAAAACTCTAACGAGAAACACAAGGGATACAGGAAAATCGCTACTCCGCAACAACACAGCCTTTCATACGTCTAATATTCCCCATAAAACCGATCAATAATTATTACAAAGTAAACTAAATGGATCCAGGTTAAGATGGTTAAGGTAAACCAGATTATTACAGTAGAATAAAAGACACACATTGAATGTAATTAATTGCATATAGGGAACAAATTAAGCGAAAATAATTTGAAAACGCCCATGACAAACACGACAGAAACACTAGGTAAACAAAGGCCAATCACTGCTCCGCAGTTGTACAGCCTTCACTGCAGTGGAACTTGGCTTAGAATTTTTTTTTTTTTTTACTTTTTGAGATAATGGAACTTAAGCTGACGGTTAGTAGCGATCTGAAAAAGAATCAATTGCTGCCGCTTCACATATTTTCCCCGAAAAAAAAAAGGGGGGGACAAAATGCTGGCAACATCCGTCGTCAATCACGAATTTACGTTATACATATTTAAACTTTTTTAGCGCGCACGAAAGACACAGACACAGAAAAGAAGGACACACGAGCGCTTCTGTGTGTGTGTCTTTCGTGCGCGCTAAAAAAGTTTAAATATGGATAACTACCAACTAGCCCAGCTATCAGTCTTGCTGTTTGCGTTATAACCGTCCTTCATTGCGTGTATTTCCACTTCGATAGCCTACACATCATCGTAACTTTCTCAAGGCTGGTAACCCACCTGCTATTGCAGAGATAGTCTCTGTAGCCTAGTCCGTATCATAATGGACGCAAGCTTGCGCGCGGATACTTAACCGGGCACTATATCGCTAACCGAAATGGACACCTACGATGTATGCAAACAAACGGATTGCGATACATTCATGCACTATACGCAGCAAGGCGACTTCAGTGCAGACATCTTCTCTCTATACTCTGCCACCTTTTGATTTAGAAGCCCAAAGTGCACAGTGAAAATTTCTAAACGAGACGCTATTGTGACTCAAGCCTTAATACCTCGAGAAAGGTAGGCTATAGACTAGAAGCCACCAGGGTGCGGTGCCCTGCACTACATTAGCGTACCCATGGGTGAGGTGTATAGAGGACCAAATAAGACAGCAAAACCGAAATGTAGATAGACAAACTACGAGTGCGTGCCAACTGCCGTTCATCAACTTTATACATACGTCGCTCGCATGCCCAGAGAAAAAAGAAAACAAAAAAGACAAGCGTGTGCACTGGCTGTGCCGGCGCGGCTCGTTTCCAAATGTTCCCGTTATTGAGATTTCGGTGCGCCGGAAGTGGTGGTCATCACTCATGAGAGCTCCTCCAAGCGAGAAATGAGGGAACGAGCCGAAATTCGAGAACGGCCCGCCGCAAAATGTCGGATGTGGTGGGAAAGAGAGGGCGCTCAAAACGGACTGCGCTCGCCTCGTATGAGCGCGCGCACGCACGTTCACTGCGCGCGCTGTATACGTATGCGCGTATACAAGTATGGTATACACGACTGTCGTGGGATGCCACGAGCGTATGTGTGTGTATACATGAGGGGCAAAGAGCGTCGCGCGTGTGTACGGGGTGGGAAACTGCAGAACTCCTTGCCGACTTTTCTAGCTTCCTATGCGCTCACGCACACGCGGAAAGAGAGGACCGAAATGCGATGAAATATCGAGCGACATTCACGAATGCGTGAGGATAATTCAACTGCCGAATTGGCCACGCCTGATGATTTCTGGGGTTTTACGTCGCAAAACAACCCTATGATTACGTGGGATGCCGTATAGTGGAGGGCTCCTGAAATTTCGACCAAATGGGGTTCTTTAACGTGCACTGACATCGCGCAGTACGCGGGCCTCAAAATTTCGCCTTCATCGAAATGCAGCCGCCGCGACCGGGGATTCGATCCCGCGACCTTCGAATCAGCAGCCGAGTGCCGTAGCCACTAGACCACTCGTGGCGGGCCAGGGGACCACGCCTGAGAGAGGAAAGAGCGCAGCACCATATGCATAAAGCTAGGTTAGGTTACTGGCTGGCGGCGGCGGCGGCGGCTGCGTATATTCAACCCACACAGAGCGCGCACACGAAAGTGTCTTGGAAAGAGGAGCTGACAAATACACGAACTCTTCCAAATTCCCATCCGGTTTCCTTCCTTTTCGCGCTTTTATTGTTTGTTATCTATGTTTTTTTCTCTATATTTATTTACAACGAGGTTCAATGGCTTAGTACATCGACTTAACACACGCCAAATTGTGATGAAGTTGTCGTCGTCGTCCCCGCCCCCTCCTCCCCCTCTTAATTCCCTTCATCCGTCACTGTTTCTCGATATCTTCTAATCCTCCCTGCCCCCCCCCCCCCTCGCCTGGAGTGTACGGGTTGAGGTGTCCTCACTGAGAGACAGTTATCGTGCACTCTTCACCCTTATTTCCTAACTTTCCTTCTGTTCAGAATATCCTTGTCTCATTCTCTCTCTGTCTCTCTCTCTCTCTCGATACCTTCTAACACGCGCTGCCGCGCTCTGCACATGCTTCCCACCAATTTCGAGCCTTCGCGGAGACACCGTTTTTGGGGGTCGTTTATTGCGTTCATTTGTTTCTTGCCACTTCTTTTTTTTTTCGTTCTTGCATCGTCCGCTCTTTCTCGTTTGCGCTTTGGCTGCCGCTGCATACTCGACCGCGTCCCTTTGTCGGACCTTCTTTTTCTGGAAAACGCTTTTATGAACTAATCTGCCGGCTTGGCCGCGCATGGTCAGTAGCGCGAGAAGGGTTAGCCCTCTGCTGGCATGGAAAGTTGGACGACGGGCACCACCGCGAGGGGAACAAAAAAAAAATTAAGAAAATAAAAAAAGACGCGGCGAAATCAACAAGCAAGCAAAGGTGAACGGAGGGAAAGGCCGTTTCGCGCATATATACGCCATACACCTATATATATATATACGGCATGTATATTGTATACGGGCCGAGAACGGGCTAGCCGCGTGTGGAAGGGGCCTATTATTTTGTTTTGTTTCGTCGCCTCGGCGGGTCCGCGCGAGCGGTCATGGGCGCTGCGCGAGAAATTAGGCCCCCACCCCCTCTACCGAGACTCCCCCGACAAACCTCGCCGGCCGTAAACGGCCGTAATGAGAAAACGCTTTCGCGCAGTCTCTCTCTCTTTTGCCCCCCCCCCCCCCTTTCCTTTATTTTCCAGTACGACTCTCTCGTTCCATCTCGCATCACTCCTCTGTAGTTCATATCTTTTGTTTTGTTTTCGTTCTCCCGCTCATGTTTTCACCACCAGCCCGCCCGTGGTGCGTTGTGAAGAAGCAAAGACGGATGCGATGGTTGCCGGACATGACCCGCTGCAGCTGTCGGCTCGCCGCACTGTCTGCTGGCCCGCACAGTTAATAGTCGCGACCGGCACCCACACCCGTTCCGCCGCAGTCAGTTATTCAGAAACTGTTCGGTGACTGCATGCAACTTCTCGCCAGAACCCAAAGGGTCTTTCTTTCTTTCTTTCTTTCTTTCTTTCTTTCTTTCTTTCTTTCTTTCTTTCTTTCTTTCTTTCTTTCTTTCTTTCTTTCTTTACGCAGCCATTTACTACAATAGGCATATGCTTGAGGCAGGTACACTGGCAGGATAAAAGGGTTCCGAAGGAAACTAGAATATGCCACCAGCGTAGCGTGTCCACTGGTTGGTATAACAGCTTAAATGGATGCTATGGCGAGTTGGCACATAGCTTCATACGAACGAACGAACGAACGAACGAACGAACGAACGAACGAACGAACGAACGAACGAACGAACGAACGAACGAACGAACGAACGAACGAACGAACGAACGAACGAACGAACGAAATTCCTTTATTTATAAATGCGGAGGCGCTGGTCCTCTGCGGGGATAAATGGGACATTGCTGCCACACTATAATGTTATTCGCTGTCTCAAGCAGTAACCACTTGTAGGCGGTGTGTGGTCGGTGCTGCGGTGTGGCAGTCCCCAAAAAGCACCCTGATCAGGCCTCTCTGGCTACCATACTTCTCAAACATTAGCTGCGTGTTAAGATTCGTGAGCGGTGATTCAGGGTAGTTTGTGAACTGAAAAGGCTGTACGGCCACTTAAGACGCTCAAGAATGACACAACACAAGAAAGAAGACGCAGGGATACAGCGCTGTCAGTGCGTCATCCTTCTTACGTTGTTTTCCTCTCGTGGTGTAACATCGCCATATCAAACTTAGAAGTTAGGAGAGCGGCAGTGGCGCTGGCGTGTGCAAGCATGTATAGAGGTCCTGCCGCAAGCTGCACTATAACGCGTACATGTCATTAATATACCCTGCAACCACTATTGCATCCAAACAGAGCCATGTTTACTTTCCCCGATATATTCTCAACAGTGTACCAGATTCGATGGAAGAAATTTGGCGACGGGCTTTGTACAGGTGCAGAAACACAACTTCGTAATCTTACCGCAAGAAATGTGAGCATGTAATGTATAGCTAAGTGGGCAAGTTGGTACATCTGTACATGTTTAGAAGAAAGTGATCATTGTGAACATCAAGGAACACTAAAGACAAGAAAGCGCTCGTCTTCCCATCGTCCTTTTTCAATCGCTTTTCGTTCGCGCTGTTCGCTTTCTTCTACTACTATTAGCGATCTTCATCATTAGGTGAAGAATTATCTTAAGGGATGGTCGTCGTAATCGATATATGCAGCCGAAAGCCAAGCGTGTGCTTCCGCAAAAGACATTGGCAGGTAAGTACGCAAGTGCGTACACCTCACGAATTTTTTACTCATTCTTTGATTACTTATTCCTGATTCACTGGTCAATCGTTTTATGTATCCTAGACATTTTTCTTGTCCCCTAACGAGGACGGCAAAGCCGCGTCACTGTGTGGTCTGCTCAGCTTCTTCTGATAATTAATAATTGTTGGTGTTTTACGGAGTTTTACCAGGATGTGATTATATTAGGCACGCCGCGTGGAAGGCTCCAGAAATTTAGACCACCTGTGGTTCTTTAACGACACTGAATGCTATGCCATTGTCGGCTGTACCATTGTCGGCTCTATCGGAAACGTGAACTCCGCGGCCGGAATCGAACCCACGATCTTCAGGTCAGCAGTCGAGTGTCACAGCGACAGTATCATCACAGCTGAATGCGCGGCTTCTTGAAGAGCAGTACATGTGCGTGATCCTCGGGCCCAAATTAACAAAGCATTGTTGTTAATTTTCCGACTAACTATGCCACCTTTGCTGATATCGTTGAATAGCGATAGCGGACATATCATATGACATGTCCGCTATCTCTATTCAACGCTTTTACCTTGGCTTGAGGTCGTTGGTATTGATGCGTAAGCCCCGCCACGGCGCTACAGCGGTGATAGCCTTCGGCTGCTGATACGAAAGCCGAGGGATAGATAGAGGATAAATGTTTATTCTCGTGTAGTGCACGTTAAAGAACCCCAGGTGTTCAATATTTCCAGAGCTCTCTTTTAAGCGGCGTACCTCATAATCAATTCGTGGTTTTGGGACGCAAAATCCCGTAAATCAATCAATCAATTCGTATTCGTACATAATATATTAAACCTTTTCGGTGTAAACTATAGACAAGGATGAATAACACGCACAACAGCAGGACGGCCGCCAGCTTTCAACTAATTTTATTGCACAAGAGAAAGACTACTTTAGGCACATGACGGTGTGCGAGCGTATCACAATATTTTCCACTTTGATTCCACTTTCTCGCATAAAGCGTTACGTCACTATATCTTGCAGCTACCCCAGTGAATGTTTCTTTAGGACGAATAGATTCTTGGGAGCCATCATCGATCGGGGTCTCTCCTGGAGTCCCGTGACCTATCTCAACAAACGCCTAATGACCAATCCATGCACCTCTTCCTCGGGGAAAAAAAACTAGTGCACATCGGAACAAGCCATATGTTGCAGCTATATAGGACGCTGTTTCTCGGATGCCTGCGCTACAGCTCACTGGTGCTGACCCACGTTTGTGTAGGAGTAGCACACACATGATCGAGAGTGCTCAGGGCCAGGCACTGCTCCTCAACAGCGGATACTATTGCAATTGTCAGAGATCGGCCTGCCACAATCCACATCACTTTGGAGGTGCTCACCTCACCTCGCTTACGGAGGACCGGCCCTGTGTCTCCTTTCGTAAGAGGATGTGGGCTTGCCGCGAGCACCAACAGACTCCCGACACCTCCTTGGTGTTTGGTTCACCCAAAAATGGCTTGACAGTAGCAGGAGGATCTGCAGGATCTGTGATGTTCGTTGCGAAAGCCGAAAACGTGCAAAACGTGTCACACAGGGCAACGTCGACTGCCCTGGAGCTTGCGGCATTACGAAGTGCACTTCGCAGAATCCAACGAGAATGTTCACAGATTCCAGGTCACCCTCCAGTGCCTCTTATCTGCTCTATACATCGCGTTTCCCAAGACCAACCAGTGCTTGAAATACAACAAATGTATCATCAGTTAATAGACAAGGGCCATTTGGCTACCAGGTCACCGTGACGTCATCGACAACAAGCGTGCGAATAACTCTGCCAAAGCTGCTCCCGAGAATGGCGTGCAGCCAGCAGTCCCACTATCAAGGACGGATGCCGCAGCAAGGATACGCTAGCTCACGCGTGATGTCGCTAAATGGGTGTGGGATACAAGAACCTGATTTTCTGCCGACCTGCCTCCTCCGCATCGACTCATAACACCAACTTCGATTTCTATATGGTCTATCCTGCTCCGAAACAACCATCTCCTGCCGCCTGTGGCATGTTCTTCATGAACAACTTATCTTGTTGTATAGGAATGGCGGACAGTGCGGCCTGCGATCACTGCGGCAGTTGTGGAAACAATCGCCCGCATCTTCTGTGATTGTCCTCTGTACTTCTCCCAGCGATAGTCCCTCGCCGCAGAATCGATGACCGGCCGCTGCCACAGCAAGCAACATTGAAATGCTGTGAACTTAAAGTAACAGAAAGCGACGAAGGCGCTGTTCGCTTCGTTGAAATGCTCTGATACTTCCGTGTTTGTTTGTTTGTTTGTTTGTTTGTGTGTGTGTGTGTGTGTGTGTGCTTAGCTATCTCTGTATCTTATCTCATTTCTTTCTTATCTCCATGTCTCCCCTTGCCCCCTCCTCGGTGCAGGGTAGTAAACTGAATGTTATCTTCCGATTAACCTCCCCTCCTTCCGCGCAACTTTTATCTCTGTCGCTCTCTACCTCAGTGAACGTCCAAAAGAGCACAGCCATAACGATTAAAAAAAAAAAAAAGATGACGGTAGCCTATGCTAAACTACACGGACGTGTTGTTATAGAATGCCGAAGACCCCTGGTTCGAACCCCTATGTCTCGATTTCGACTACCAAAGGATCGTGGCTTTCGCCTTTACGTCTCTTCAGCAATAGCTAAAGGCTGCTAGGATTCTTCCGATCTTTACTTATTTCATCACTTTTTAAAAATTTATTGCAGGCAAAGGAAAGTAAGGCAATCGTTTTTTGAGTCGGTGTCAGGAAGCACCGGTTATGTAACCTGACTCTGAAGAGCAAGCTTTTACACTTTTTTTTCCCAGCACGAGTTATCAGAACGAATATCCTAAAAAAGAAAATGACCACAGGTGGAAACGATGAAACAAAGGAACGTTTTTCTTTCGCCATAAGGCCATGCGGATATCCTTCTCGGCGTCACCCTCTTCCTCCTTAGCTAATCAGCCCTCGGCCAGCCAGGACCCGCTATCCGAGAGCACTAGAGCGCAAAGAAACCGAGCAACCCGTCTGCGCGCCGCTCCTCTCCTGGAAAATTTGCGTGCGGTCGTCTCGTTGGCAGTTTTCGCCCACCAGGTGTCGTCGCAGCCAGGGAGAGGGAGGACCACGCGGACCCCAGGCCTGTGCGTGTAGCGTGCGCGGACACACCGGTAACCGGGCCAAGGCGAGCAACAACGACTACTCCGTACAGCGGTGCAAGGCAAACGTGAACGGGGTGGGCAGCCCGCACGAGGTAAACACCAAAAACGAACACAAACACGTGCAGCGCGCCCAGCCGGTGTCTGCCAGCGAGAGCACACACTTCCGGTTCTCGGGGTGCACCGTTTTCATGGGCACTGCCCGTGCCCGCGCCGCTCTCGTGGTTTTCGAAGCACGACGACCAAAATGCGCGGAATCATCGTGCGTGCCCGCGAGAGTGGCACTGCAGCGAGCGCGAACGCCCGGCGTTGCGTATGCAAATGAGGACAAAGTTTTCGGTCACGCAGCGAGCCGCGTACGAAACACCGTGTGGGTTCTTGCGAAGTTTCGTTTCGAAAAAACAATGGTTCAGTGAAAAGAGGGCCAAAATCCCGGACACTCGGGTTGCCGGGATGCGCGCCAGCTCGTTTGGCAGAGAGCGCGCGACTGTTGTGGAGATGTGGATGTATATAGGGACACGGACGGTTGTTCGCCTGGCATCGTCTTGAGTGCTGCATGCGTCACGACCCCGTGACAATACGCAGAATAGGCGCTTTTCGAAGGCGTGGTCAGATGATACGCGCCAGTATTGCAGCAACGTGTCGGAAATTGCTCGGCAAGGCGCGGTTAAAAAAAAAAATGTCACCACATATTTTTATAAAACATTTGCTGGCATTTCGCTAACACTGCATATGTATAATGATAGCACAGGAAAGAGATACACTGACAAAAATGGAAAATTGCTACCCACCCGTTCATAGCACATCACTACGAGGAAATCCATGAGGATTTCTCATAAAATTCTCAGAACCTGTTCTTGTACATAAATAAACAAATAAGTAATGATTGAATGAGTTGATGACGAATTTTCCACCAGGTAAGAAGCTTTAATTTCTGAGAAAATTGCATAGATTTTCTTGCAGGTTTACGCGGTACAAACGGGTGGAGGCCAATTTTTCTATTTTCCTTTTCATAATCGTCTCTCCAGCTTGTGGTATTCCGCAGAACTCACTTGCCAAGGACGCACATTTTTAAGGCAACTATAATAGAATCGACGGGTGGGCAAGCTGGCACTGCATTTTTCCACAACTTAGAGGGCAAAAGACACGGGCCGAAGAGAGGAACACAGTCCGGCGCACTCGTGTCTAGAGCTTGCCGAGATTGGAAGCACGCACTGGAACTTTTCGATTCACATCAGAACATGGTGTACCATCGGGAAAGCCAATCGGCGGCTGATCATTTTATAAAGGCCTTCTCGAGTGGTGCGCTTACTGTAGTTGAACAGCTTGATAGCAGCAGAAAGCTCCAGATAAAAGAAAACAGAAAGAGACTGGCCCCTATAGTCGACACAATAATATTTTGCGGAAGACAAGGGCTGTCTCTTCGTGGTCATAATGACAGCGGGCCACTAGATCTCGACAGTGCTCCAACAGAGAATGAAGGCAACTTCAGAGCACTACTACGCATGCGGAGTAGTTGCGGAGACAGCTACCTTAAAGAACATATACAGAACTGCTCCGGCAATGCGTCATATCTAAGTCCTACAGTTCAAAATGAGATTGTTGAAATCTGCGGCACCCTCATTCGAGAGAATCTCGTGTCAAAAATTAACAACGCGGGCTGTTTTTCTGTTCTCGCGGATGAGACCACAGATGTTGCTGCCATTGAACAGCTCACCATATGTGCTCGCTACTTGGACAAGGGAAGCAACCAGGTTGACGAAGTTTTTTTGGGTTTTGTTCCTGTAGATGACCAAAGTGGCCGGAATATCGCACGGGAGATTGTGAAGTTTTTAGTGAACGTTGGGATTGATATGGAGAACCTTCGAGGGCAAGGGTACGATGGCGCAAGTGCGATGGCTGGAAAAGCAAATGGCGTGCAAGCAGCGATTCGCGAGAAATACCCAACTGCTTTGTATACGCACTGTGCCAGCCACTGTTTAAACTTAGTGCTTTGTGCTGCTTGTTCTGTAGCTGATATTAGGCACTGCTTCGGAACAGTCAAGGAGACTGCGAAATTCTTTCGCAAATCGGCAAGCCGATCAAACGTGCTGCGTGCAAAGATCGCTGACGTGCGATCCGAGTCAAGGCGCAAGCGACTTCTCGGCTTGTGTGAGACTCGTTGGGTGGAAAAGCATGACGCGCTTCTTTCTTTTGTTTCTCTTTTTGACTGTGTCATTGCGGCGCTGGTTGAAATTGAATTAAATGGGAGTTCCGAGAATGCAGCCCAGGCGAACAATATGATATCTGCCCTGCTATCACCATCCTTCATTGTGGGCCTCCATGTCGCAGAGCACGTCCTGGCAGTGACCCTGCCTTTATCGAGACAACTTCAGGCAAAAAATTCGGACATGTGTACGGCGATTGGTCACATAGATGTTGTGCAACGCACAATTGAGCAATACCGAACAAACGCCGAGGCGTGCTTTGGGGAAGTATTCTCCAAGGCTCAAGAGTGTGGAGAGCGCCACAACGTTGAAATAGCAAAGCCAAGGATTAGGAGCCTCCAACAACATCGCGGAAATGATCACGCAGAAAGTGCAGAGGAATATTTCCGCAGATCCGTGTATATACCTTTCATCGATTTTATACTTTCTCAGCTAAAGCAGCGATTTGAGAATCACAGGCGGTTGATAGAAAGTTTCGGTGCATTGATTCCCGCAGCAGTTCCTCCATCACATGATGCCCGCCTAAGGCAAGCGAAGGAACTAATTCTTGCGTTCTCTAACGATGTGGATGAAATTGCTGCTCTCGGTGAATTTAGGCTCTGGTGGACTAAGTGGGAGTCAACAGGACCAAGCTTGCGTCCTAGCACTGGGCTCGACGCCCTTCCTCACTGTGACAGCACATTTTACCCCAATATTTATAAGTTGCTGCAAATATTGGTAACACTCCCTCTAACCACCGCCACAGCAGAAAGATCGTTCTCCAGTTTGAGGAGACTAAAAACCTACTTGCGCTCAACAATGTCCGAGGAGCGGCTGGTTGGCCTAGCCCTCCTCTACTGTCACAGGGATATAAACATAAATCATTCTGATGTCATCGACCGTTTCGCGAAGCTTCCCCGCCGTTTGGGGTTTGTTCTCTAGCTTTTCTCTAAGGATTGCATGCGGCTCTGTAAATGCTTTAAAACCTACTGTCAGATTTCTTCCCATCGCTCATATTCATAGGCCATTTTTCTTCCAACACCTCCTGAGAGCTAAAGAAAAACCACATTCCTTAAGTTGGAGATGTTTTTAACTATCGTGTAGCGCTATTATTTCTCAAATTAGTAACTAAACAAGTTGGTTACGACTTCACCGGTTCTGATCTACTTCTTAATCCTATTAGCACAAGGTTGCAGCCCGACAAAACCTTCTGTTACCCATATATCATACTAATTACGGTAAAATGTTATCCTCCTTTTGTGCAGCAGCACTTTGGAATAGTCTAGCATATGCAAAAAAATTGTCTTCCACTTCATACTTATCTTAACTCCAACTAAGAAGTTATTCGCTTACTTATTGCATTGAAATTTGGATAACATTATTTGCTCACTTGTAGCCATGTATTTTGCTACGTCTGCGTATATTATCATTCGCTTTTTTACGTGTGTCCGGTTTCCTGATTATTTTTACTCCTCTGTATTCCGCCTTTTGTGTAACGATTAATCAAGGATCCTGGTGCAGTGCTATGTCACCCTTGTATGTTTGTTATTTCTTGTACTGCATTGCATTGTCCGAAACAATAATAAGTTATTGAAACCGCTGAAACTGTAAAAGCCGCTAATCTCGTTTCATTGTGTTGTTACATATTCTGTTGGCTTCCTTATTTTAGATTCCACGTTTTGGATACTGTGCCATAAATGCAAGTGCCTCCTTTTATACGTTAGTACTCCATCACTCCCATGTTACTGTTTATGAAAACTGTTAGCATTTCATCAGTCACTGTGAACTATACGCGGTTGGGGTTCTTGTTTCTGGCCCAGTGGCGAATTATGAAAAGCGCAGAGCGACGCTGCTGCGTTGTACCAACCCGTTTCCACAAAGGAAACGCCTCAGCTACTCAAAGGAGAGACGTGGTACAGACTTTTAAGTCAAGACTTTTACGTCGTCTAACCCTTTGTTGTTCTGACGGAAACATACATATGTTTTCTGTATATGTTGAACTCAAAAGCAACATAAATTATTGCTTCAGGTACTTCCGCGTTCGCGAGATCACCATTGTTAGTTCTAAATCAAGCGACGGAGTCAGTGCTCCTTGGAGCGCCTTTTGATGCTCGCCGTTTTCAGACAATGTTAAAAAAGTGTCGCAGCGTCCTTCAAGAAGAAACCTGTGCTACATGTGGTGCATGCAGAGTTTTGATCCTAACTGTGCTGAATGGCCTCGACTGGACTTATAATCAATGCTGACGTACGGACCCAAAATGTTTGTATGTGCGAAGTATTTGTTATGTGATTTACTGCGTTTCAATAAAAACAAAGCATTAAAAAATATGGTCTTTCACTCTATGGTGTTTCCTTGTGGTTAACATAGAGCTCATCATAATCCACACGTTGCCCTGCAGTAAGCAACCACATGGAAATATAGTCGAGCAATATAATGCCTCTGCCTTCACAAGGAGTCTGTGTGAGCACCATGCACGCCAATTTTCTCTGCGCGGAGTTCCACTTGCTTCCAGTTTTCACCTACACACCTGACCTGACATCACAGAACGGCAGTAAACAATGCCAAAATCATAAGAGCGACCTGACAGGTCCTCCAAGACCACCCAATGGTCGTATGCAATCTTCAAGCCCCTCCTACCCCGCCGCCCCCCCCCCCCCCAAAAAAAAAAATAAAAAAATTACAGCATATCCACGGAGTGAATGATGATGAGTGGGCGAAGCTCGGGATGTTCATCGTAGATCGTGCCGAGTTCCGGATTAATTTAGTTAACGCGCACGCTACGAACCATTATGGTTCAACTATGCACAAGTGAAATCTCCCACCGGCACTTCATTCCAAGTCAAGTTCCAGTGCCTATATATATATATATATATATATATATATATATATATATATATATATATATATATATATATATATATATATATATATATATATATATATATATATATATATATATGGGTTGCCGGTGAACGCTTCTCCAACGCGAGCAGTCAGTATTTTTCTCAATCAAGAAACTTGCTAGGAGACGCTGCCAGCGCCAACGTTGTCACTCGCGGGTGAGGGCGCGTTCTCCTTTTTTGCGAGCTGGTAGAGCGTTCATCAACGCGCGCCTTTCGCTCTCTCTCTCTCTCTGTCTCTCTCTCACAAGACAGAGAGGCACGAGCGCGTGCGTGTCTCCCGGCAGGCACGCGCCGGTGGCTACCTACTACATACAGCGGGGACGCACGACGCACGCCTTAAGGAGCTGGGCCTCTAAAAAAAAAAAAAAAAAGCTACGCGCTTGAACGGCCGTATACACTGACTCTTCAAGCCCCCCCCGAAAAAAAATCCTGGCTACGCGCCTGGAACACACGGCACGTCATCGCTTCCCGTGTGCGTTATTTCCCCGTCCAATATCATCATGACAAAAAAAAAAAAGAAAGTAGGGCGACTAAGCTACTAAAGGAGCGAACGAGCTTTCATAACTGCTTCCTGACCATTACCTGGTCTAATCAACCGAGATCACATGCCTTGTTGTTTTGTGGGGTTTTACGTCCCAAAACCAGTTCTGATTATGAGAGACGCCGTAGTGGAGGTCTCCGGAAATTTCGACCACCTGGGGTTCTTTAACGTGCACTGACATCGCACAGCACACGGGCCTCGACATTTCGCCTCCATCGAAATGCAGCCGCCGCGGCCGCGATTCGATCCCGCGACCCTCGGATCAGCAGACGAGTACCATAGCCACTAGACCACCGTGGTGGGGCAGATCACATGCCTTGGAAATTCATGATGCCTGCGCTTACGGGTGCGCGAAGAATGGATCCAGTTTGCCCACCATGAAGTGTGTGTGTGTGTGTGTGTGTGTGTGTGTGTGTGTGTGTGTGTGTGTGTGTGTGTGTGTGTGTGTGTGTGTGTGTGTGTGTGTGTGTGTGTGTGTGTGAATTACAGCCTTATTGCAAATGGGCGCTTTCGTTTTACTTCAATTTCTTTGAGAGAGGGGCCAGAACAGGAAAGGCAGGGACGTTAACCAGATTTTGGTCTCCGGTTTGCTACCCTACGCTGGGAAGAAGGGAGAGAGGAGTTATAAAGATAACACTGAGAGGAGGTTTTGGCCATTGAATATGTAGGTCCGCTGAACATCTGCTCCTCCTGCCCCACCGGTGGTACATACACCTCTTGTATCTTCTTAGAAGCTCAGCACCTTATTACAGGTGTAAGAATGTTTTCCCGTTGACTACCTTCATCCAGCGTAAAAACCCGGAGTCCAATGAAATTAACGCGCCCTTACGCGCAGCACCCACATGCCAAAGAGAAGGTTGACAATGAATACGTCGGAACGTTGACCACGGCCTCCGTACAAGTCGTCGATCTGTTCAAGTACGTGACACTGTCACGTGAGCACGCACCCCGAGCAGAGGATCACGCGGCTACTGTCACGCGGTTGGCACAGTCCTCTATACATCACAAGTTCGCCCGCGGGTTGATGAACGTTGAGAATATGTTTGGTGTCAACATCAATCCATGTCACGTGTACCTGTGTGTTACTCATAGTTGTGTGTAATGTATGTACAATAAACCCTTCTGGGGTTTCAGCTGCGAGCCAGCGCTTATGGTGTGGGTCGTTCAGCGCCTTTCAGTCCGGTTTCTTTGTTGTGGTTCGCTGTTACAATGACTTGTACTAACTTCCTCTGGGGGTAACCTTTTCGGGAACCGCAACCACTCGCTTAGAGATCCTGATGGCCCATGAAGACGTACAAAATATCGCTGGAGCCCATTTCACCAGTACAAGGGAATGACTGGTGCTTGGCACACATGTCCGCCGAACCTTATAATATCGAAACTGCTTCATTAGGTAATGGAGAGGTTTAGTATATATATAGTGGACTTCAAGCGTTGCCCCCTTCCCTCCCCCTCCAGTACACCCCTCCACTCCACTCCCCTCGTCTTAGTCAAGTACACAGGGCTGGCGACCCGAAGAACGCATAAAGAAAACAGAAGAACAAAACAGGTTTGGGACGTCCATCGCTTGGAGCCTCTCATATTAACACTCGCGCATACGGGCATACGCGTGCACTCATAAATCAAAGGCATTGGGACGAACATATTGTTGCATTCACTCGTCGACACATGCACTCAGAGAATCGTGTTTATCATTATCAGGCAGAATAAATATCCATCATACACGGTTCCCATCATCGATTGATTGATTTCTGCTCCAATTATCCTTCAAAAATGTTTCTAACTGCTATCTACCCCTGCTTTCTGCATCTCGGCTTGTACATTACGCTTTATGGGACTACTTAATGTAGCTTACTTATATGACATTTGTTTTTTAAGGAACTATGTTGCCGTTTTCATTTGGGAAATATCCATTATAGAAAATGTGTAGCAGTGACTTTTTCATTAACATTTTGCTCTTGCTTGAACTTAACGAATGTTCCACCACGTCTCTATTTTTCCTGAAGTACTTGTTACGGCCAACTTGCCTACGACACTAATTTACTGACAGCAGTACTGCGACACACTGTTCTGCACTTTGCCTCCCATGTATAGTGCTCCAGGGACGACACTTGGCAGTCATGCATTTTGCGATGCCCTAATGCCTTCTCGTGGCTTAAGCGCTTCAACTGCGGTCGGAGCGATGGTCCTCACTCATGAACTTGTCAGCAAGATTGGGATTCTAAGATTTGTTTCATATTCAATCCAGGTAAAGGACCTAACGACCGCGAACGGTGGATTGCAGGACCGAGCATAACGCACCGCTACAAAATATTGAAAAGAAAGACTAACCACGTTTAAATAACGGAAGTCATCAACGTGTGAACCGTCTTCCGAAGTGCAATAGGGAGCTAGGAATTTAGTTCGGCAGGTGACATGCTAAGTTTTCGCGAAAAAGTTAACTTCATTCATTGAAAACGAGTAGGCACGGTATACTACCAGTGACAAGGGAAATACTTAATTGCAGTGTAAGTAAACTCCTCAAGTATATAGGTCGAGAAAAGGTGAATAGCAACCCGTCACCGGAACGCCAGTTCTAGAGGTGCCCGCATTTCTTCATCAGCGACCTTGCAGCCCGAACGCAGAAGGCTAGATTATCAAGTACCCTTAACCATCAGACTGTCCGACATAAACCGCAAAGTGCGAACAAATGCTTTGTAATCTTCAAAATGTCTCACACTTATTCGGACGGAAACACTGCGTTGAAAGACGCTTCTTAATCACAGTTAAATCGCGGGATATTGAGTCTCCCGGCATGCTTTATCGCACAGAACACAGGACACAGGCTTCTCCCTAACGAGTTGTTGCGTGCCTGTCTCGGTAATTCAGTAATTAACCGGACTTTTGAGGACTTTTTTTTTTCCTGGAGTCATCCTCGTGTACGTGATAGTCACACAGTGCACGCCCCGCCACGGTGGTCTAGTGGCTATGGTACTCGGCTGCTGATCCGAGGGTCGGGGGATCGAATCCCGGCTGCGGCGGCTGCATTTCGGTGGAGGCGAAATGTTGAGGCCCGTCTACCACGCACTCTCAGTGCACGTTAAAGAACCCCAGGTGGTCGAAACTTCCGGAGGCCTCCACTACGGCGTCTCTCATAATCAGAACTGGTTTTGGGACGTTGCTATGTGTAAAAGTGTTTGCTATGTTTAAAAGGGCTTGCTATGCTAAAAAACGGCGCCGATCTGTCGCTGAGGCTCCTGTAAGCCAGATATTATCGTATAGGGCACGCACCAGGAAATTCGTAATTTCATTTTCAAACACAGCTGGAAAGCGGCCGCTCTTCATTCAAACCCATGACGCCACATTTGACGTCGACTAAGTCGCTTGGCATTGTCTCGTTGCTCTTTCGGAGAGATACGCGCATTTCCTCAATTTCGTTGTATTGAAAACGAACAAATGAGGCTTAGAATATCATGTTTCCGCGATCAATGAAATCATTGAGTGCTGTTTCTGCCTCAAGCGACTTAGTCTGCGCCAGATGAGGTGGAAAGAGGAGCTGGCGCTTTCCAGCTGCGTTTGAAAACCAAATTGCGAATTCTCTCGTGCGTTCACTGCAGCAATAATATTTCGGCTCACATGCTCACAGCAGCCTCCGCGACTGATCAGCGCCGTTCTCCGACTTTGTTGAAAAAGTGTTTCAAGGACCCCCCATCAAAGGAGCCATCGCACTTCCTTCTATTTCTTTTAAGGTTCCTGCTGCTTTGGGGAGCTTCCATTTGCGCCCCACGCCTCGGCCCATGCTTTCAGTAGCCTTTCCTGCCTCTTCCTGGCGGAATAAAATGATGGCAGCTTTTATTTATGCCTCCGCACGGCCGGTGTCCAGAGCAACGTCCGGCCGTTATCCACCAGGCCACCGTTTGCTAGCACCCTTGTTATACCTTGCCGTTTTCTATTCCGTGTATTTGTGCGCCTCTTCTCTCATGGACGCAATTCAAAGTTGTTAGAGGAAATGCGCCGAACGTGACTACAAACGCACGCGCGCGTAATCGTTTACGCTTGAAAACAACACGGTAAACAACGCGTGGCTGAGCGAAGCCGCGAGCGCCTACGATCAACTGGCTAGCGAGAACGTCACGGGCCGGAACGGGTTAAGCGGCGGCGAGGCCGAAAGCATCGGGGTCACACTGTAGTAGTTTGCGTTGCGACTGCAGTGAGAGCGATCTGGGTCGACAGCTTTAGCAGCTGCAATGGCACGGCATCGCCTTGCACTACAATATCCTTCTAATGGGTGACTGTCATCTGACTCATTGAAGATAATTAATATGTCAAAAATAATTAATGACGCACCCATCCCAGGCACACACAGCAGAGGGGTGTATTTAAAGCGCCAGAAGGCCGCATCGTTTAGCGCAGTGAAGCTGAAACGGAAGGTACTACCAGAGGGGCCCTGGTATTACTGTATGGATGTGGAAGTCAGCAAGGAGAGCGCTTCTGAAACAGCATAGTCGTAGCAGTGGCTGGAAACGCTGCTTTTGGCGAACATTGGAAAGGCTATTGGCTCTTTCCCTGTGCGTGACGGAAGGAAAGAACTGGTTATGCATTACACTCGGCTGGTCGTTTTTCAGCGCTCCGGAGCGCTTGACGCGTGTCGTACTTGGTTGGTCGAAATAGAGCGCTCTGAACACAGCGGCGGCGTTGTTCTTACAGAGCACCACGCTCTAGGTCGGAGCGCTCTGAGGCATTCGCGCAATCGACCTTGAAGCGCTACTTAGATGTTCTGGTCGGGTGTCTCCGGCAGCTTCCGTTGCTGGTGTGACACCATGCGCTCTGGCATGCGCGACTGTTCCACGGCGCCTGCTCGCATTTTTTTGTTTGCAACGCAAGACGCGCTGGCTTGTCTTGTTCTGCCTTCTGCGATTGCTCTGACGAGCGGCTTCACGTTCTGCTCAATCATGCTTTCTCTGTCTCGGGTCAAGAGTGGGCTGTCTGCGTTGTTGCAGCTCGAGCAGGGGCGGATCTGGCGGCGGACGGCTCAGCAATTCACTGAACACAAAGAATATCCGTCATATTGACATTCAGGTGCCGATATTCTTGTGCAGAAATCTTAAAAAGGGAGAGAACAGTAAATTTATCTTCATTTAATGAAAACGTTCGAATTTATCAGCCTATAGTTGATCTTTGATTGATTTATGGGGTTTAACGTCCCAAAACGACACTTTGATTATGAGAGACGCCGTAGCCGAGGGCTCCGGTAATTTCGACCACATGTGGTTCTTTGACGGGCACTGACGTCGAACAGCACACGGGCCTCAGCATTTCGCTTCCATCAAAATGCAGCCGCCGCGGCCGGGATTCGATCCCGCGACATTCGGATCTGTGGCCGAGTACTATATCCACTAGACCACCGTTGCGAGGCGTTTGTGTGCGTGTGTGTGGCGTCAGTGGACTTGCTCGAATGGCTGCTTACTTTCGCCCCTGGTGAGAAGAGGCGCGGCAAACACAATTTAGGGCTGATTTGACGTCGATGAGGTGCGCGTGATATAGAAGTACCTATGTCACCCGGGAGAGAATCGAGACTAGCAATTACATAAGCACAAAGAATTACCATGCCTGGCGCAGAGTGGCACAGAGTATGATGCAAGCATCTGGGCCCGTATTCACAAAAACAACTTACGACAAAAAATTTGTAAGAGCAAATTCCAGCCAATGCCGTTGACATATCATTAGAGAAGCCGATTGACCAATGGCAAAAAGCACGTACGAAAGAGAAGTTTTGTGAATTCGGCCCCTGTTCTATAGAAGTAGTTAATGCATCAGCTGGCCACCTAACATTAGTCGATCGTCTGTAGTTGCTATAAGAAACGGCAAATCAAAATCTGGAACGTTCCGCCTGTGAAGCTGAAACTCTGACTTTAATTTAAACCGTCATGAGGAAGCTTTGAAGCACTACAACTCCAGGAAAAGCCAACTAGCAATTCTACCCGACGCCAGAAGTACTCGCCGTGAGGACTCGCACCCGGGCTTCGGAAACTTGTCGCCGCCGCCGGTCAACTAACGTATGCCGTCCTTTGTTTACTTTTAGACTTTTGCTCTCGGGGACTGCAGTTGAGTCTCACTCCGTAAATTGTTAGCAAGTTCCGATCAACAACCCTTCCAAATTCCCATATTAATTATAGTTTCTAGATACTTCTACCTTGGTCATGACCACTGTCCATATTAGATGCACATCTGCTAGCTTGATTTTATTTGCCGCCTTTTTGTACTTTATTGTAACGGGCAGACATTTGATTAATATCTTCTGTGGAGAATGGAAAGCTTAGGAGAGGCCCTCGTCATTCAAACTCGCCCCTCGCCCATTCCAAAATATTGCCTTTAAGTTTACCCTCGCAACATTCATACGGAACACCGCTGTGGAAGATGACACGCCCAGGATAAACGCCATCAGACACAAACATAAACCACACGCGCGCTATGTAGACGCGCTAAGTATTTGGGCCGAAACGTGCGCTTTCGCTTTCGGTGTCCAGGACTCCAAGAGGATGGCATTGGTGCTGGGCAACGATATTCGCCAAACGCGCGGTCACGGCCGAGGGGGCCGCTGCAGCACTCGCCACACGGGTGGATAGTGGCGACAGTGCTGTTCACCGACCCTCAAACAACTGCACACAACTACTGAAAAGGGATGATCTGTACCACAGCGATGAAACATTTGAAATGAGGAGACACTGCTCCTCCATATGTCCGTGTCATTTGGGTTCCGGGACACGGGGTACTGTAAAGGAATGAAACAGCACACACCGCTGCCAACGCAAGTATCAATCTGGCCTCCCAACCGAATGTTCTAGGCACGTCCCACCCAGCCACACTAGCGGAGGAAACGGAATTCATGCCTGTAACTTACCAAGCACTCCTGCCGCACTACCGCCTCGAACGCAAGATATACCCTCCCTCACACCCAAAAAAGAGAGAAAGAGAAAGGGAAAGACAGGGAGGTTAACCAGAGGGGATCTCCGGTTAATCCAAAACTCTCAAGAGATGAAGGCACGAATACAGGCAACTCAAGAGCAACACTTAAACGCATGGCATCTCGCTCCACCGAATCCAGTCCTTATTGCAACGTGCTATAGACACCCTGACACGCGCCTTCTACTGCAATGCAAGCACACACGAACGAGTTTCACAGCGACACGTGCCACCACCAGTAAGTGGCGCAAACGCAAACCTCCTCATTGTAATGTGGCAAAACCGTGATCTTCAAGCAGGACTTGGACAACCAGGGGTGCAATCCTGGACACTATCAAATTCCTCCATCTTGTCAAATTCTGTAATGGCTGGATTTTTCGCCAATCAGGGAGAGCCCGTAGCTGCCATCTGAGTCAGTCATAGCTGCCAAGATGGTGGAATTTTACAATATGGCGGAATTTGACAATGTCCAGAATAGAGAGAGAAAGAGAGAGTGGTCCGAAGGAAAGTAAATAGATGCATTTTTCTGCAGACCCTTATAGGTAGCACGGCTCAGCGTCATAGGATAGCACCTCAGCGCCAAGTCTTTGTTCGGGTCCGTCATATGGTCCAGACCAGAGGGTTCCTAGTGTTACGAGCACACCCACCCATAGACTGCCTAAATAAATGATTTTTCGGTCACATGCGCTATAAATATTTCCTGTATACGGAACACAGTGGATGTGGATGAAATGCGTGGCACTGTATGTTCATGAATTGCTCAACAAATATTCAGTGCACTAAAAGCCGAAATTCGCCTTCATCCGACGTGTTCAAAACGCACATCTGAGGATAGAAGCTGTGTGTGTGGAGCCTTGGAGTATCTTTTTTCTTGTGTATCAGCACGTTATCTCGAAGATTTCCTTCTGTGCCCTGTTAGGTTAGCGTGGTCAACTTGGTTCGAGCTTCATGCAGACACTGTTGAATATTTGCCAATTCACGCTACCCTAACACCTCGCGTGGGTTGGCTAGTAATTGATATTTTTGCACACACTGGGAATTGTACGGTCCTCTATGATGACACATAAGCCAGTACGAAAAAAAGAAAAGAAAAACGCGCTGGCCGATCAAGTTAAAAATGTGTTAATAAAATACGTTTTGCATAAATAGGCGTTTCAAGACATATAGGTACGCATTCAAGGTATCAAAGCCAACAGCGCAGGCGGAGCAGTGTCAATACAGCTTGTGGCTATAGAAATGCGTGCATAGTGGACGCATATTTTTCCGAATCGGTATTTTAGCGCATTGAAGGTTTTTGATATTTGACTTCAAGGTAAAACGCTCATGCCTGCAAGAATAAATCAAAACCTCACGGAAGTGAACCTTCCCAATGACAGCTGCACTCCCGGAGAATCAACCTGCTTCGTGTGTGAGAACCTGCTTCGTGTGTGTATGCGTCTGGTCAAATGGATAGATGTAAAAATTGTACATTCGTTTTCCAGTGCTGGTCGTATAATAAACATTGTGTTTTCATGCAAACACTGGGCGAAGGATGAAACAAAAAAAAAATTTGGCAGATCCCACGTGCAGTGGGAATCAAGGAAATGCGAAGCACGCATAAGTAACGCAAAATGGATTTGCAGTGTTGTGTCGCTGTACCGAGTTTGGTACATATGAAGTTAACGAAACGGCCGCAAGAGCACCATGACTGTGGCATGTAAACCATGCCGCTCATACACGCATGTCATGATTCTAACTTTATGACCTGTCATTTACGTTCGCGATGCAGTCGTGTTGTGCCATAGCAATTTTGGTATACATCCCTTTAAGGAAACGAGTGGCATGTAGATCATGCCGCTAGTGATATGCATGTCACGATTTTCATGTTATGACCTGTCATTTATGATCGTCATGCAGTCATGTTGTGCCAAACCAATTTTCGTATAGGCCTCGCGCAGTCGAGTTTTCCATGTGCGACATCAGCGCCAGAATGCACTGCCTGGCGGAGAAAAGAAGCAAAATTGGGCAGACTGTGACAGGGAAATACGCGAACGCGATGCGCGTCTCCAACTCTATAGCAGCAGCGACCGCCCGTTCCACCTTGTTTCGTTTTATTTCCTTTGAGACGCGCGCTCCAAACCTGCGGCAAACTGTTCCAAAGGGCGACGCCGCGAGCGTTCGTGTGGTTCGCAGCACGCCCGGAAAGCAGCGAAGAAACGCGCGCGTCGCTGTCGCCTCGGTTTCCACCGTGCGCGACTGAGCCGTCCGACGAGAGCTACGTAGCGCCCTCTGGTCAGTAGACGGAGCCCATACATCCCATTAACGAAACGGCAGCATAGCGCCAGGACCATGGCATGTAAATCATGCCGGTCATGACACGCGTGTCATGATTCTAATGTTATGACCTGTCATTTACGTTCGTCATGCTGTCGTGTTGTGCCATAGCAATCTTGGTATACATCCCATTAACGAAACGCATGTAAATCATGCCGCCCATGACATGCATGTTATGCTTTTCATGCTATGACCTAAAAAAATGGCTGATCCCACGTGCATCGGACGAGCATGGACGCGACATCCGAAGGTCGTGGGTTCGGGTCCCACCAAAGGCAGGTTTGTCTTTTCGTCCACTTTAATTCCTTTCTACTTTCTCCACAATTACAATACCACAAGTAACTTCCCCTATGCTTTCCTAGGCTTCATTGCCTGTTTGCTCATTAAGTTGTTTCTAACAAACAAAGAACGAGCCCTTGACCCTTTCCCTTTCGTTATTTCATGCTATGACCTGTCATTTATGTTCGTCATGCAGTCATATTGTTGCATACCAATTTTCCTACACATCCCACTAACGAAACGGCCAAGAGAGCACCAAGACCGTGGCATGTAAATCATGTCGCTCATGACATGCATGTCATGATTTTCATGTTATGACCTGTCATTTACGTTCATGATGCAGTCATCTTGTGGCATGCCAATTTTCGTATACATCCCGTTATCGAAACGCGTGGCATGTAAATCATGTCGCCCATGACATGCACGTCATGCTTTTCATGTTGTGACCTGTCAGCCATGTTCGCCATGCAGTCTTGTCGTGGCATACCAATTTTCGTATACATCACACTAACGAAACGGCCAGGAGAGCACCAAGACCGCCGCATGTAAATCATGCCACTCATGACATGCATGTCATGATTTTCGTGTTATGACCTGTCATTTATGTTTGTGATGCAGTCATGTTGTGGCATGCCAAGTTGCGTATACCTCCCATTAGCGAAACGCGCGCCATGTAAATCATGTCATTCATGACATGCATGTCATGATTTTCATGTTATGACCTGTCATTTATGTTCGCCATGCAGTCATATTGTGGCATACCAATTTTTGTATACATCCCATTAACGAGACGACCAGGAGAGCACCAAGACTGTGACATGTAAATCATGCCGCTCATGACACGGATGTCATAATCTTCATGTTATTACCTGCCATTTATGTTCGTCAGGCAGTCATGTTGTGCCATACCAATTTTCGCATACATCCCATTAGCGAAACGGCTAGGAGAGCACTAAGACCGTGGCATGTAAATCATGCCACTCATGACATGCATATCATGATTTTGATGTTATGACCTGTCATTTATGTTCGTCATGTAGTCATGATGTGGCATACCAATTTTCGTAAACATCCGATTAGCGAAATGGTCAGGAGAGCACAAAATCGTAGGCGGCTAGATAGATAGATAGATAGATAGATAGATAGATAGATAGATAGATAGATAGATAGATAGATAGATAGATAGATACGCTCAAACTCGCCGAAGTTCGCTAAGAAATGCTTCGCATTTAAAATTAGCACCGCACCTTGTTCTAGTGTGTCGGAAAACAACCAACTGATGAGGGGAGTGGGCCTCATCGACAGGTATATTAACGCTCAGAAGTATAGGTCAAGCATGGGAAATTAGCCCTTAGGATACTCCCACATTTTCTCCACGTTGCAGTGTGAAATGCGTGCTTCGAATACTGCCGTCACGCAACAGTTTTGCCCCTTAAAGAAAGGAAAAGAACAGAAAAGAAAAAAAATCACCGCCCAAGCACTCCGTACAAATGGTTAACCAACGAAGCTGAAATGTGCGGCCCCGGTGTTTAGCACTGGGTTCAACCCGACACATACGTCGCAGCCGAAGCCAAAGTGCCGCTGGAGGAACTCTCGCTGAAAGCGGGCGTTCGCCCCGGCGAACGCGCTCCCGCAATGATCACGTCGACGCTGTTCTGCCCGCAACGCCGCTTCTTCGGCGCGCCGTCGTTGCAAGCGTTTGACATCGCGAGCTAACATCCGTGGCTTACCCATGTGGAACCTCTCAGTCGAAGACTCGAAGCTGATGCGCGCGTGCTCGGCGCCACGGCTGCGACGAGATGGACGACGTCACTCACGGGCCAGCCAATGGCACGCGCGCTTTGGTACGGCGCAGAGAACGACGTCACTGAAAGGCGCAGCCAATGGAGACCGCTCGTGACACAGATGCCGAACGGTTTTTCGTTTTTCCTCGCGATATACAGCTTTCGCTGTAAAAAAGTGAGGCGGCGCTGTCATTATAGTCGAAGTACTGACCCAATTAATAGAATAGTTACCAAAAAACAAAGGCACGAAAGCAGACCACCAGTCCAGATACGACAACGCGACAGAATCGTTTTCGCCACTTCTTGGCGACCTTTCCACTGGAGCTCTCCTGGGCGCCGCCATGAAAGTGCCGCTAGCGACGTCTAGCAGCGCCGCCATCTTGGGCTGTTTGCTCTCCGGGCTTTCCGTCCGGGCGCGTGCATTCGTTGTGTGTCTATCAGGAAGATCCTGCTTTCGCTATTTGTAAACATCGTGGAATCGTTAGCTACGTTCACTTGTGAGTGTGTGGGATCCGATTTATTAGCAGGACACTTGCCATCGGCATTGTTTTGCGCGTTCTTGCGCGGGCAGAGGCGGAATCACTGGTGTTGCTGGTTGGTAGCAGTAGAACTGGGAAATCGAGAACCGTGTCGCCTCTTTTAGATGCGAAGCAGCTTATGGTCGAGCCTGTTCCCTCCCTGCGCCGTCCACACCCCCACTGCGCATGCGCAACAGCTGGCCCAAGCTGGCAAGGAACGAGAACGCGCCCTCGCCCGCGAGAGACAACGCTGACGCAGGCAGCGTCTGCTAGCGAGTTTCTCGATTGAAAAAAAAAAACGACTGCTCGCGCTGCACAACCGTTCACCGGCCACCCCAGATATATATAGGCATTGCATCTTGACCTGCAATGTAGTGCCGGTGGGAGATTTCTCTTGAGCGTAGTTGAACCATAAGGATTCGCAGCGTGCGCGTTAACTAAAAGTAATCCGGAACTCGGCACGATTTACGACGTAGGAGCGCAGGAACCTCATAAAGACCAGGAGCACAAATGACAACGTGTGTGTAAATATACGCACACGTTGTCACTCATTTACATGCATGATCGGGAAATAGAGAGTTTTAGTAGCGGCGGCTTACCGTACGGTAAGTGCGGTAATGCCGTACCGTCGTGGTTGGCACGTAGAAAATTGAGCTTCTGAGGGCTTTACCAGTAAGTTTTACCATTTGACGACGTTTCCGTACTTACCGAGAAGCTAGCGAAGGTCTTTCCGACTAAAATATCCACGTTCCGACCATGGCGGTACGGTATTACCGTCACTGCCGTACGGTAAACCGGCGCTGCTAAATCTCTCTAATGTCACGGGTGATTTACGGTAACACCGAACGATGCCCAGTGCTTCGCCCACTCGTCATGGTTCACTTCGTGGAGATGCGTGAATATTTTTGTTTGAGTTACTTTTGTAAGATGACTCGCCTCATAACAGGAATACAGTTGCTTCTGCTAATAATGGTGCCACTCATTAAGGCGACAGCCTTATTGTCTAAAATACAGTAACCTTAATGTTTCAGTCAGTGTCTTTAAAAGAGGGTGGTTCCAAAATTATGGAAAATTATCAGAAAAAAAAACCATACCTTGATAAATAAATGACCAACCATGTAACACGATATATCAAACGAACCCTTAAATCAACGCGGACATGACTAAGACATAATAAGCATGATAGCCAGGCTTTAAGTCATGCTCATGACTACAACTATAAAAGTACGTTTCCTGTCCAGAAATCAATGATTGAAAATCCCAGACTAATGCTCGTAAGTCACGGAAGTTAGGTTAGAGTGGTTATGATAATGCGAGTTCAGCGTGATAATGGCCAAATCACGATTAAATAATGACCTGATTTTGCAAAGCATGTAATTTATGACACATGATACAATGAAAAGCTTGAAACTGCAAGATGGGTGTCAAACGAAAGGTGCATGTCGAAGGATCTGATAATGGCCATAGTCACGTTCATGACATGACATAATATGCTAAGGTCATGCTATGACATGAGCATGACTCTACAAACATAAGACTACTGGAAGGGGATCGATATGGGTGTCAAACAAAAGGTGCACATCGAACGAATGTAATATTGGTCATAGTCACGTTCATGACATGATGTGCTCTTGTCATGAGCATGACTCTGCAAAAATAAAAGGAAAGAAGGATGTCAAGGTGGGTGTCAAACTGAAATATAGGTCGAGAGACGTGATATGATTTAGTCATGTTCATGACATGAAACGCATGATATGACATGAGCATGACAAAGGGAAAATTGATGAAGGGGGCCAAGATGGGGGTCAAACAAAGGTACAAGTCAAGGCATATGATATGAGTTATAGGCTTTAATTTACGTTGCACTTTCTAGTACTTTTTCGTACACTTAAAATATTTTCATGGCGTCCATTGCATTTATGCCTGTCGTCAATGCGTTGTAATTTGAAACGTTTCTGATATTTGCCCTTCTTATATGGATGTTGGATTTTCAGATGCTACTCAATTAAAAGATGTTTATGAACAGGTGTTTGTCGTCATTGTTCTTATGTTATATTTTTCTTTTTATTGTTTTTTCTGCGCGTGTACGTGGAAAACGTAAGAATTGTATAAGTGCTGGCGTTTCAGTTTGATGCACTACATCTCGATGGAGAAGTTCTGCGCGATATTTGTCTTTTTCTGTTGTATTTCTATGTCTGTTTCTTTTACGGAGTCACCCACCCCTGCCTAAGGCCTCATATGCCAGGCTGGCAGTACTTCTGGAATAAAAAATAATAGTCATGTTCATGGCATAATCATAACATAAACGTCGTAAAGCAAAAGAAAAACAAGGAAAAGGGGTCGAGATGGATGTGAAACAAAAGTTGCTGGTGGATGAATGTGATACGGGTTTTAGTGAGCTTAATTAATGATTAATTAACCCGTAATTAACGTAGTTACAATGTGCATACATTAAAACATTACATACGTTAGAAACACGTGATAACACAGGGCATAATATTCCATGTGTCCAATAACAAGTCGTGACCCGAATGGCAGATGACAAGTCATTACAGTCCCTTTTTAAGCTGGTACATACATCAGTATTCATAGCAACATATAAATGTTACAACATGATAGGTCACGACATATGTGGCATTTGCTCATTTTATTTAAACCAACACTGGTTAGCCAGGTAGCTGGTGTTCGGTGGAGTTCCCTCATCTTGGTTAACCGTCGGCAATTGTGCACTAATTTTCGCCTCCATCGAAGTGCAGTCGCCGCGGCCGGGATTCGATCCCGGCCGCGGCGACTGCACTTCGATGGAGGCGAAATGTTGAGGCCCATGCGCTGTGTGGTGTCAGTACACGTTAAAGAACCCCAATTAGTCGATATTTTAGGAGCTTTCCGCTACGGCGTCTCTCATATCGTGACTTTGGGACGTAAAATCCCAGAAATCATTTCTGTGATGTCTAATGTTGGTTAACGCATACCAATCGCGGTGGATTTTTCGCGTAACATCGGCTCCCGCGGCGCGCGAGACCTGTTGGAACTTTTTTTGTTCTGGTGGGTTTTAACTGTTCTCCCATCTATCAAAGTCATGGATAATAAGCATTTAGTTGGATCGGTTTGCGGGGTTCATTATCGACTTTATTTTTGTAACTACGTGCCGAGATCCTCACGCTTTTACTTATTTAAAGGAAACGTTCTCAGCACAAAAGGTGATCCACCAGTTGTGGCGTTCAACGTCACTTCGTTAAATGCGCGCTCGCCTGGTTTGCCCTGCCCAAGGCGGACCCGCACGGGCGTTCGCTCTGCATGTTCTTTTCTATTAGCTGGTGGCTGTCTTTTCATACGCGGGGAGTGACTGCAAATGCCTTTGCCCCTAAAATCCAAATAAGAACTACCAATACGCATTAGAAAGACAAGATAGACGTGGATGAGAGAGGCGAAGCATCGGCGCGGGGTTCTGAGCACTCCGCTTCCCGTCCGCAAAATGCGCAGAACATACGCGTGATAACGAGGAAGAGGCAAAACCTTTTCTCTTCACCGCAGCAATCCACTGTCTCTTCCAAGTCCGCGTCGGCCGGAAATCTGTGCGACGAATGAATGTCGTAGCCGCACCCCTCTTGCAGAAAGTTGTTTACATGCAGAATTTCTTTTCTTTTCGTTGTAGGTTGAACTGTAAATAATGCAGTGATGCCCTGTCGATAGGATGTTCTTAAACGACATCTTAAAGCGCTCTAGTGAGTACCGTGCAAGCACGACAAAACGTATGGGCGGCTCGGCGTAACATACAGTTCAAAGGAGGGGGGCGTGGCCCGAAGAGCTCTCTCCCGCACGCTAGCAGACGACAAAACAGGTCGGCTCGCCGGTCCGAGAGTGCCGCTGGAAACGTCAATAGAATTTGGTAAGGTTGAAAATTGCAGCGCAAAGCAGTAACAAATATTACAAGGCAATGTCGAGAGTTTGGTGCGCGAAATCCAACGTTCTCTCGTGCCTGCACCGAGGGGTTTTTATTTTTTACACATATACTCACAATTAATGTGCGCGATGTGTGCGCACATTTGTATCGCTTATACTGGAGATTTTTTTCTCAATTTTTTCTTTGTCTGCACTTCCAAATCCGTTTCAAATGAAGCATTACAAACGCTTGTTTTTTTTTTCTTGACTACATTTTTTTCAATAGTAACGAGCTTGAGAGCCCGAAGGGATACAACGTAGAAAAATCGTGACCAGGCTTGGTTACCGACGTGTGTTTCGTTCATGAAAAATAGCCAACATACTAAGGTGAACATCCTCACCTGCAAAGCCTATAAGATTGCCTTCGGACTTTCACCCACCACATCGGCGACAAAACCTATCAACATGGGAATTCATAACACCTGCAAAGAGTTAATTGAGGCACAAAAGGCAAACCAACCGGAGAGGCTAAAGCTGACAAAAACAGAACAAGCACTTCTATGGGATCTCGGCTATACAGCCGAAAGAGAAGCGCATTTGCCGCTCTCTATACCCTCCAAAAATCAAGGAGAAAATGCACGTATTATCGCATACCTAACGACACGCACGCGCAATACGACAGAGAGAAGAAAAGCACGTACATACAGGCGTTGCAGCAGTGGCTGCATGGAGACGAATAGCAAGGGTGAATGCTTATACTTTACAGGGATGCTGATAAATACGGAGGAGTGAACAAGAACGTAGATGCCGTGGTGGACGAAAGAGACCAAGAGCTCTCTGTCGCTTCGACATGTGCAAATGATGCAACTACCGCAGTGGAAGTGGGCATTGCGTTAGCAATCACTACAGGTACCTCGTCGGTGACGATCGTGACAGATTCACAAGAATCTTAGCGCAGATTTCAAAAAGGGCTGATTAGCTTATGAGCATTTCAAATTCTTCTCAAGTGCGACATTGAAAACGCCAGTATCCTCTGGACGCCGGGGCATGAATCCCTAGCGGGGAACCACGCGGCGCACGCCGCAGCCAGAGAGCACACACGCCGGGCTACTCCGCAGCGAAATTCGTGCTTTAATAGCGAAGAAGAACCAATACTTTTAAAAAAAGTACTCCAAAATACTCGCGCACTAGAGGAAGCAACGACATCCATATCCCCCAGATCAGAGAAATCTGACCAGAGAACAAGCGGTGACATGCGGAAGACTCCAGGCGGGCACCTTTCCACACCGCACGCTATACTCCTCGCAATGTATCCAGAGAATTTCAACAAGAACTGCATGCAATTACTGCTCAGAAACTGCGAACACCCTGTACCACATGGTATGGGGATGCCGCAGCAACCCAGCTGTACCACCCATTGACACACCAAGGTGTTCCAAAATTCGGACGATCAGTGGGAGGCACTGCTGACGTCACAAAATCCTGAAAAGCAGCTCCTGCTGGTGTAGAGGGTTAGGGAGACAGCTGCGAGCCTTGGCTACCTGTAATGAGGAAGCCACCAACCACTGGGCGAAGAAAACGCGCGCCTGGACATATAAGAAGTTTATCCCTCTCTCATTAATAATACCACTAAGTTTTCATTGAATGTAATTATTGTTCATTGTTCAATCTTTTTGTCTGGCTTCATTTTCGGATTTTTTCGTATGGTTTGCCTTAAGTGTGCTTTGCAGACAGCGCCCTCTTTCGACGAATCTACGCTCAGGACTGGGATGCAAAGAATAGAAACGAATGAACAAAACAAACTTTCCTTTCATCGTTCTGTAGCACTATGTTGAAAGCAAACCTAATAAAAGAAAGAAGAAAGAAGCGAGAGAGCATTGCACAACTGTTTTGTTTTGAGAAGGACGGTGAAATATGAAAGTATAGCTACGTGGTACGCGGTTGTAGCTTTGCGGTCTTGTTTGTACCAATATGTATATGTGGCTTCGATAGCATGGTTATGAGAAACAGAGCGTCATCTTCGCTGCATTATGCCAGTCTGACTTGTATTAAACACCTCATGCATTACCGCATTACATGTACTTTCTGTGGACAGACTCGCAATTATAGTTGTGTGTGTGTTTGTGTGTGTGTGTGACGCAAAGCTTACCAATCGCGGTTTCCAAATCCTCCAATACTAAGTACCCAGAGAACTCCATCAAAACATGCTTATCACATATTTCGATCTGCACTCGCTCGTGTTCATGTACACTTGTATGCTAGAAATTACTGCAAACGGCGATAGCCCGCCGGCATTAGTGGGACACACACGACAAGTGCGGCCTCACTGGCTGCAGCTGTACATTTATGTCCATTCTTCCACCCTCTGTCGTACATTCATGGTCATATATCTTTCCATTGCAAAGAGGGCACACCCTTTTTCTGGATTTTTACGCAGGAGTACAAAGGTTGAAATCGCCGAACTGGTTTATGGCGTAGCGCGAAAAGCGACAAGGACAAAGGATGAAGATACAGACGAACACAATATATTGACCGTCGTGGAAATAAAATTTCGATGTTGGAAGTTAGCGCTTGTGTTCGTTTGTATCTTCATCCTTTGTCCTTCTCGGTTTTTGCGTTACGCCATAAACCAGTTCCATGAACCAACAAGCTCAAATTGGTACCCTTGTTGAAGTCACCGCCTCGGCAGTACTTTATTCTTTCTATTTTTTTTTGGGGGGGGGGGGGCGGCACGGTAGGGGGGCACGTACATTTACAAAAGTCCAGAAGAGATTATAGAGGCGCCCAGGGAGCCTTCTTTGGAAAGGTGTGTAGTAAAGGTGTCCCTTTTAGCCAAGCCAAGCAATTTCCGAAAACGAAACAATAGGCCACTGATGTGGGGTAGTCACCAATGTACTCACTCGCTAACCCAGGAGTGCGCGAATACACTTAAGGGAGACTTCACTTGCTCTGCGCCTCTGCGTCACAGCTCGTATGTATGTATGTATGTATGTATGTATGTATGTATGTATGTATGTATGTATGTATGTATGTATGTATGTATGTGTGTATGTGTGTGTATGTATGTATGTATGTATGTATGTATGTAGTGACGAAAGGCAGCGCGCAACAGATGACGGGACAAGAAAACAACGAAGGCGAGCACGAGATCTGGATTTTTTTATGTTTTTTGTTATTTTTGTTACTTTTGTCCCGTACTCTGTTGAGCGCTGCCCCTTGTCACTACGACAAACCAACTAGCCCGCCAGTACGCCTCAAGTATGTACGCGATCATTTGCGTTTCCGTATAAGGAAGTCGACGGTTTCAGCTTCCAATCTGTTTCTCGGGGGGTGAAAACAGCCGCCTACCGTTAAGGTCGTTAACCGTTCATATAGTCATGTTTAGCATTTTGGGTGCGCATAACAAGCCCCGCTTTCCCGCTCAGCAGCAAACGAAACCCAGACAGGGACGAAATCTCGTGCTCTAACCACTGCTCACCGCAGTAAAGTAACTTGTAACTGCACCGTTCCCGTTTCGCCACGCGCAAAATCGCGCACAAATCAGGCAGCCAACCACGCGTGCTAGAAAAAAAGAAAAAAAGGGGCGCACCTAGTGAGAATTATATAGGAAGCAACGAGTTTTTCTTCTCTCCTTCTCTCCCTGAGTGGCCGGAGCAGTGTGCAAGTGGCCAGTTTTGTCTCCGTGACTCATTCGGTTTCCTTGGCACCCGCACCGTGTTCTTCCAAGCTCCCGCGAGAACTGCACACACACGCACCGCTGCTGCCACCAAGGTATAAGCTTCCTTGAGAAGCGTGTGGACGAGAAAGAAAGAAAATAACGGCAGGCCGAGTGGAGAGCGGTGAAGTTTAGAGCCCGACACGGGCTCGGAAAACATTTCACGGCTGCCTGCTTTAAAAGGCGCACGCAGAACGAGCGAAGGGCCAAGCAGAGTGGTGTGTACTGCGTGAGAGACAACGGCGGCGCTGCTCGTGCATGCAACAGCCGGTGCACCATTTCGATGAGAAAGAACGCGTGAACGGGGAAAAAAAAACGCAATAAGACGAGAAGGAGGTACAGCAGTCGACCTGGGCCGTCTTGTCATTTTCTTTTGTGTTCCCTCGTTTTCTCCTTGCGGGATTGTGAGACGTTCGTTTTGCCCTCGCCTCTCTCACTCCTCCTCGAAAGGGTGATCCCGTTCTCACAATCATTTCACGCATGCGAGCATGCAGCCACGGACCCTTGTTGTAGGGCAAAAACGCGCACTCCATCCACCGGCCTCCTTGCGGGGCGATACGTGCCCGCCGACTGAGAGCGACATGGCCTGCGCGGCGCGGTGCATGTTATTTATTTATTTATTTATTTACTTATTTATTTACTTGGTATCCACAGCGCGAAAGGCATTACAGCGGGAGGAGTGGCTTGCAATCGGTTTAGACGGTTCAATATTCTTCTTTTATACACCAATCGTGAGAAAAAAACAAACAAAGGAAACGGTAAGAACAATAGCTACAGCCGATTTATAACATGATAAGTTATACAATGGATGTACAATAAGAATGCCGAAGAGCACTCGGATGTTGAGTAACCTTAACAATAATTAAAATACATGATCTGAAACGGGAGTAGCCGTATTTTTAAAGAAATAAGAACGGTCATAGATACAGTAGCGTCAAAAAGTGAGAACGCATGGTCATGCAAGAAAAGAAAGATCAAAGAAATAAAAGTCCCTTCCGCAGGGAAAAAAGACAAGTCATATGAAACGACGTTAACGACGTCGCCAGGTAACCTATTCCAGTCTTGGATAGTTTTGGGGAAACAATGATTTCATAAGAAGTTCTGTCCTGCACAGAAGTTCTCGTACTTTTCGCTCATGGTCCGCGCGTTGTGATCGATAGTGAGGCGGCATTATATGCATGTCCCTTTGTATATTAACTGTACCATAGCGTATGGAATAGAAAAACTTCAGACGCAGCTTTCTAGTCGTTCTACCGGGGTATCCGATTTAAGTTCTTCCTTGGCTCTTGTAGCGCTGAGATTAACAGTGTATTGACGGAACACGTACCGCGCGCCTAGATTATGTACACTTTCAAGGTTATTAACGTCACGTGCCGTCGGAGGGCCCCGCACTACACAGAGCTTACTCAAGGACGGACCTTACGTACGTTTCGTACAGAAGCTCACGTGTGAACTGGCTGAATGCTCTAGAGTTCCTGCGAAAAAAGCCCGACATTTTCCCCTCCTTCAGGGTGTATACATTTATAACATGTACACCCTGCAGTCCCTGCAGTGCGTCTTTCATGCGTGTGCGTGCGTGCGTGCGTGCGTGTGTGTGTGTGTGTGTGTGTGTGGTGTGTGTGTGTGTGTGTGTGTGTGTGTGTGTGTGTGTGTGTGTGTGTGTGTGTGCAGGCGCTGAGAGGAACGTACCCCGTACAGAATATGTGCGAACACATAATGTGCGAATATGTGCGAACGGAGCTACTCGCGGCTTGTACGTACACAACGCACATATTAGGGGCGCCCTTCTCAGCCCTCTAAGCGGCCCCTCGTTTGTTCTCAAGAATCAGCCGCTCGTTTTGTTCTCCTGCAAGATCCATCTCTGTTTTGAAGGTTTCCCTCCAGTAAAACAGGAGTTCCACGAGAGGAACTGGTGTTGGCCATAGTTGAACACTCCATCTCACTCCACGTGTACTGGCTTTATGAATTTGGGTTGTTTTTGTACAATACTGAGAAGTAGGAACAACATGAGAAAGAGCGAGAGAGAGCGCGTGAGCCGGAGTTATAAGAAGGTCATGTAGATGCGCCACACATATTGTAACTATAGTGCAGGTATCATGCCCGGCAGTTTTCGATAACGATAAACGTCATACATGCCTCAAGTAAATTATCAGAATGTGCGGCGCGACAGGAGTATTGCTTCAGTGACAATATGCAGCAAGCCACAAGCGTATAATATGACTATACGGCAAATCCAACGTACCGGTTGTAAACAACGTCAAGCGTCGTTTCTTATATATTTTGTATATATAGAGACACAAAACTTTGCATGCGTGTATTTAATTCTATTGCAAATAATTCACGTTATGCTTGTTTCTGGCGTCCCGGTTACGCAGTAACGAGTTTTGGGCCCAATTTTCGCGATAGAGAATGCATGACCGCATCCACACAAACTGCAATGTGCGAATATTCTTCCCATCTGTTGCTCTTTTCCACAAGACGACTGATTACACTGTGCGTGAGGAGGAAAGGAGGACACAGTGTCGTCTTAATAAAATTGGCATGGCGTTTTATGGCGTGTATTTCCTGTGGTATAACGGTCAAATATTTATGCACTATTTATTGTTTCTATGTGTGATTCCGCGGAGAAGCAGCCGGTCACACAAAACGATGTGGGATGTATAGTACACGTGTACCAGCCGATGACAATTATGTTAATTATGTCGTGTGTTGATTTTCTCCACAGCATGGCTACAAAGTCTGGAGGTGTGCGCGCACGCACGCACGCACGCACACACACACACACACACACACACACACACACACACAACACACACGCACGCACGCACGCACGCACGCACACACAAATCTTTACGGAAAACCACCCCCGCAGGCTTTTTCAAGGACCGGAGAAGTACAGCGCATTCAAGGAATGTATAGTAGCAGAGGCCCAATGCATGTGCTTCGCTTGATTGATTGATTGATTGATTGATTGATTGATTGATTGATTGATTGATGCAAACGCTTCCTTTTAACTTTCATGCTCCACCATTCACACAAAGCATGGTGTCCACCTTATTCTCAATATGAGAGCTGCAGTGCTGCGAACTTTTAGAATACATGAGCGCACGTTTTTCACTACGACATAACACAGAAAAACAGGGTTCAAATCATGGCTTGCGGAATGTGCAACATAAACGCTCGTTAATACCGTCAAGAATTATGTACGGAAGTACCAGACTGTAAAGAAACTATTCGAATACTTTGTTGTGCTAACGCCATCGTGCGAAGACGCGCTGGATACTATCACCGCCGTAAATCAACACCACTGCGATCTTCGGCGAGAATATTATAGCGCTGTTATTGCAGCTGGTTTCTTCTCACACTAATTTTTTTTCAGCGTTCTTAGTGGCGCTACACAAATGTGTATTCTTTATTATCAGGATTAGCCATTCGTGAAGGTCGCGAAGGATTGATAAAATTATCAAGCGCATAGAATCGAAGGGAAACGAATTCTTACGTTTACATCAGTTGTATGTGTTTGCAGTGGTGGTGGCTGAAGTGCCAAGGGATTGATGAACGTGTTGCACACCCGCTTAAAAATCTTCGTCAACAAATGCTCCACCCTGAGCACTCCTTTCTGTATCACGAATGTGCCACTGTAAGTCGGTCCTTTAGGTCTCTTGCAGATATGGAGACTGCGGGAGTAATGACTCTTAGCTTCCTTGGTTCTCAAATGGGGAAAAGACGACGACGACGACGACGACGAAAACAACAACAACAACAACAACAACAACAACAACAACAACAACAACAACAACAACAACAACAACAACAACAACAAAACTTGAGGCTGAATGCGCCAGTTTTATTTCATACGTGCTTTTTGGCTTCAGCCGGCCTGCTTCTCTAAGGATAGGTTCAGTATCGTGCTGATACCACGCATTGTAGGAGTCGGTGTAATGCGGAAGCAGTCATCGAGGAAATTGCCTATGACGAATCTGTTTGGCATTCATCCAATCGGTGTTGCGGGTGTACGATCATGTTCTTCGTGCAATGCTCATGAGTACTCACTCATGAGTATGCATAACGGGGGCTAACCAGGAATCTCGAGGGGACCATGGCGCATGTGCAGAATGCCATGTACCATGACACGACGTAACGTCGGCACTTACGTTAGTCCAAAGCACGGACGTCTGTTTTGTTGAAGAAGAATGCGCCAGATGGTGCGTTGATGTGCTATCATAAGCGTTATTCTTCAAAGCATTCCTATAGGGGATCGAGCAAAGCAGACCGAATGGCAGCAGGACATATGTATTGCTATGATAGTGCTTGTCACACATTACAATCGCAGTTCACGTTGGACAAGCACCAGCATTACAACTGCTGGTCCAATAGGTTTATTCACTCTATATATACCGTGTGAGAGGAGCCACCGTAGCCTTGGTGTAATGCGTGCTTGCTTGACACCTCGGGGGTCAGTCCTTCGATGCCCCCTACCACTTGGTAAGTTGAATGCGTGTCTGTGTGCTTGTTATGTCTACATTTCAATCGCAAGCGACGACAGACGGTGTTCCTTTCTTGTCTTAGGAGCGGAGCACCGTGTGAGGTACAAAAAATTCAGACGCCGCTAGAGTAATGCAGGTTCGATATTCGCAGCCGCGGAGTTTCGTATGTCAGTTTAGCTTGTCCTTGATTGACATGGTCTCTATAAAATTCAAACACCTGTGGCGCAAACTCGCATACCGCGTGCCGAGTGATATATGGCTACGAACTACACGTGACTTCAGTATCGTTAATCGTGATGACGTACACGACGAATATATCACGTGAGTGAGGCAAAGATAAGTCATTCATGTTCTTCATGCACTTATGTCCTAACTCCCAAGTATGGGGTATACCAGGTGAACGAGACGACCAGGAGAGCACCGAGACGGATAGATAGATAGATAGATAGATAGATAGATAGATAGATAGATAGATAGATAGATAGATAGATAGATAGATAGATAGATAGATAGATAGATAGATCAAAATGACTTATTTTTGCCAAGAAATGCGTCGCATTGATAATTTGCCCGATATATTGCCTCACGATAATTTTCATGGCACGCCGTTTTTGTGAACACGACCATTTTCTTACGCTCGTCAGAGGGGCTTCGTAGGAGGAAGCCGTTCTTCTATAGGGTGATCTCGCTGTCTCCGCGGAGTTTAACCCCTGAAGCGGATATGCTTTTACAGCTATGCAATACATGGCCCGTATTCAAAAAAAAAAAAAAAGAAAGAATGAAAGAATGAAAGAAAGAAAGAAAGAAAGAAAACTACTTACGACAAAAAAAGTTAGTAAAGGAAAATTTCAGCCAATCCTGATGCCGGGCATGTCATTACAGAAGGTGGCCGACCAATGGCAATAAACACTTGCGAAAGAGAGCTTTTGTGAATTGGGCCCCAACTTCATATGCAGCCTACTTCCCCTCTACGTGGCTTGGGCTATAGTGTAACGTCATATTACGTATGATACCTTTACTTCCTCTCCTCTGGCTATCCATAAAGCAGGTATAGCGTCGCAAGCAAGTACCTGACGCATGTGCAGAATACTATGGCTCACTCAGTTAGGTCATTCACGCCCATTTTGTGTGCTTGGCGACTCATGCCTATTTAATGGCACTTCAGCAATATTCCAAACCACTGAAATTTTTGTTTATCTTTGCGAACGTGAGAAGAGAAACGATGCCATGCATGACTTGGTAGTTCGACTCACAGCCGCAGGACTGCCGACACACTCGGCACTAAGCGGGTAGGCGGAACGGCAAGGTCTCGCTTGCGATGGCACACGCATGCTGCTCGAGCAAGAGTGCGCAGACATTTTCCCACAAAGTATCCATGTGCAACGCATTGAAGCATCTAAAGCTGAGCCAACCGATCCCTTTAGCCGGCAAGAACTCCCACGGGGCATTCTGCGGTTAAGATAACTGCACAGGGGCCGAACACCGACAGAAACGCATAATCCCGTAAACAGAGGGGAGTGCTTCAGTGAACGCAGGACCACGATGCCTCGCAGACCCCGATGCCTCGCTACGCCAACAATGCGAGTATTTTTGCACACGCCTTTATTGGCCCTCGCATCGTAAATTCTCTACACCGTTACTCACGGATTAAAAGACTAAAATTTAGCGCTAACTATAATGTACGCCCTTTTGTTTGCACCATCAGTTCGTGTCCCCATCGGCTTAATATTGGTGCACACAACTGCACGTGGAACTAATACGACCTTTGGGGGTGAGATTGATTGATTTGTGGCGGTTTAACGTCCCAAAACCAGCTCTGATTGTGAGAGACGCCGTAGTGGAGGGCTCCGGAAATTTCGACTACTTCGGGGTTCTTTAACGTGCACTGACATCGTACAGCACACGGGCCTCAACGTTTCGCCTCTATCGGAATGCAGCCGCCGCGGCCGGGATTCGATCCCGCCACCCTTGTAACAGCAGCCCAGTATCCATAGCCACTAGACCACCGTGGCGGTGCTCGGAGCGAGATTCGAAGAAACATGACGTGGTTACATTGCGGAGTCGTACATTTTGGTTGGTATGATTCGATGTTTGCACGTAGCGTTTAATTTTATGAGCAGTGTACGTGTAAAGACACCGCGGTAAAGCCTTATTGTTCCGTAAGTAAACTCAGCCAGGCGTCTCTCATAATCAGATCTTGTTTTTGGCACGTTAATCTCCAGAAAGAAATAAATCAGTCATCTACGCAAGGTACACCAGGCTGGATATTGGTCTTTCAGCGCATCTTCCTGCCTTGTCCTGAGGATACCTCTCTATTTTTCTCAAAGTACCACTCCAAGAACGCGAGGATCATCCCTTCCCTCAGTCATCCTGCATATATACAGTCGGCCGCAGTTACCGAAGTGCTGAAAGTGCCTGTGCGCGAGTGGAGTCTTGCCGTACTTCAGGAACGAGGCCAAGTGGTTTGCCTAGCCGTGTTCTGTTACGGTACATCCTGCCAGTTTACACAAGTAGAAACCTGGCAGTTATCTCCATACGCAACCACCTACCCTGCGAGGCTCAATGTGTTATTGTAGACTCAGTGACTTCGTGGATGAAGAGCGCCCGTCAAATATATATTGTTTACATCTGCACTGTCGCGTACCCAACACCGGGGATTGACCAAGAGGCGTTGTAATTACTCACAAGTCTTATAAGAATGTCACAAGCATACTGTGTAGCGAGCGCAATCTCAACTTCCTATACACAACGCGGGATTGCCACAGGCTGGTGATTTTTCACACGTCAAAACGAACGCTTACCGTGATGCATGTTTCATTGCGTTGGGAACCCATATTTTTGGATACTTCTCCACCCATGTGGACCATGTCTGATAAAACTCCGTGGGCACAGCGTTCGCGCCTACGTCAGGATGCGAATGAAAGAGCAAAATAATACGAGTGAAGAAGGGGGAAAAGAAAAAGCACGCATGAGACGCTGACACAGAGAGTTCAGGCACAAAATTTCGGCGCGGCGCGTTCATTTTGGGCTCACTTAGACTCGCTTGCAAGTGCTTACTTTTACTTATTTTTTTTTTCCCCCTTCTTGTATACCCTTAACGTCGGACTTTTTCGCTCGGATTAGCGCTCAACCCTTTCCGCACTCAAACGTGGGCAAAAACATCGCTCATCGAAAAACAAAAACAAGAAGAAAGGGTTGGTGCGTTTACCTTCAAAGGCGTACGCGTGAGCGCTACAAAAATACAGAACAAAGGAAACGTGGTGCGTGTGACTTCAAGCGTTGCGAAGGGACTTGAAGGGGGTAAACAAGGCAGGCTGATTACGGCTGCCACATTATTCTTTCTTTTGTTTCATCGCCGTGGCTTCGCGTATGCTCCGTGCTCGCCGAGTAATTATGCATAAGCTCAAGGCGCAGTTAATCTTCGCGCGCGCACGCGCTCCTGCTGACGCGAAGAGCGCGATGGAAGAGTCGTGTGCGCGGCACTGCACCCCTCACTATCTATCACAGCCTAAACAACTTCAGCGCGCGCGCAGTCGTGTTCGCTTATATCCGCGCATTACTCTCTATAATAAAGGGTTTTGTACGGGCTATGAAAAGAAGAAATTAAAATAATGATAAATAGACGGGGCACGGTTGCGCCCGTGCGCACTTAACGCGTCACAGTAAACTGGTCGCTTATAGAAGGTGCCTGCGCTTCGAGACGTTGCAACACTTGTATTACTGCCGTTATCGTTGTTTTGGCCTTGCGCGCTTTACGTACGCAGTTATCTCCGTATAAAACGTTCATGCGTGCCCGACTGCGCGGAGAGAAACTAGCTTTTTTTTCTTTGTCGAGCAAATACTGTATCTAGAGCAAAGAAAGACTCACAGCGCATCTTTTTTTCCTCTTTTTGCCATGACAAGGATAATAAGAAGCTTAAAAATTTTTTGCACCGCACAGATTTTAGCTAACGTTCAAGGAAACGTTACCGTTGCACTCCTTGACGAATTGATATCGTACTCATTCTTCACCATTGCAGCGATCTCATGAAGCATCTGTTAGCTTTTGTCACCTGCTACCGCCGCGTAGTCAGTTGATAAACGAGAGTATAATTATACCGACTCCCTTCAGTTGATTCTATTCTTACCATTCGTCGCTCACGACGAGCCGGCTGTGGTGATAGCGTCGGCGTGGCGCAGCTCGAAGAAAACAAAGGAAAGAAACGACAGACAGCTGACGTATAATCACTGCGTTACACTGCGCCTATCGACATTTAATTTTTCCTTAATCTAGCTCTTTGCAGTGGCCTGCACGATGTGAAAACACAATCTAAAACTGCCACGGGCTGTCCGGCTGCGAGGATTATAAGAATTGCGAACGCAATCGTGCGAGCAGAATAACTCAGTAGCAAGGCTCTTATGTCTTTGTGTGCAAGAACTGCGGTACCTATAAATTACGAGTGCCATCCAAGTTTAGTTATCGCCGATATGGTCATGCTGTTAACATGCGGACGTATAAGTTGCTGACATGCGTGGCATATAATGCGCTTTGAAAGAAACAAAAGGTGTGTGTGTGTGTGTGTGTGTGTGTGTGTGTGTGTGTGTGTGTGTGTGTGTGTGTGTGTGTGTGTGTGTGTGTGTGTGTGTGTGTGTGTGTGTGTGTGTTTGTGTGTGTGTCTGTGTGTGCGTGCGTGTTCATACCGTTCACGCGTCCGGCATGTCCAAGTGTATACCTTGAACTATGGTTAGTATGGCGTCTGTGTATGGATTAATTTTAGTGGATAAGCACAGGATAATGACGACAAACATGCAACAGTAGCTGTCTGCCTCCTATACAGGTGTTCCTTGAGCAACGTTATAGTGGGAGTGCACTTGATATATGCATCAAGAAATAAATTAGAGGAGATGTTCTTAATGGATTTCAGCGAATAGGTGTAAGGCACAAGGACAGTGGCTCTCAATTAATACCCGAAAACGAAAGCTCGCAGCCACGTAATCATAAATTATTAGTACTTCGCGACGCTTCACTGGTTGGTGAGGGTGTCCTATAGGCGCAGTGTCTGCTATTGCATGAATACTTAGCAGATATGAAATGCCTCCAGCCAGACACTCCTCGATGAATATCTATAATCAAGTCCCAAGTGACAATGACATCGCAGGAAGTCAGGCTGCGTAATCAAAACGTCTTACCGGCAACTTTGGTGACCAATTACAGCGGCACCAAACCTATGGATGGCACTGACCGATAGCCACCTCTAGGACAATATTGCGTTGTTATAGAAAATGGGAACTGCTAAGTGACTCTGGTCTTTCCCCATACCATTATCATAGCCATGGCCAGTCTTGGCTTCGGAGGTATAGCTATACAAATGGATTGACAGGCTATTTAAAAGAGCGAAAAATATTTATGGCTACTTCGAGTGGTCCTACCTATCTTAATTATACTGTGAAGAATTGCGTACCCCAAGGTGCTGTGCTTAGCCCGCTCTTATTCAACCTTACTCTGATACATATCACAATGAAACTGCCGCGAAGAGCACACATAACCATTTACGCCGATGACATATGCATCTGGAGCGCATCATGTTCGCGCTATACAAACCATCAACAACAGCTGCAAAAGGCATTACTAAACCTGTCAAGGTATTTCGCTCCTCGGGGTGTTCATATTTAGCCAGAAAAGAGTACTTCCTTGGCTTTTATGAGATATAAAATGACAAAATATCTGCTCCTTTTCGGCGGACGGCCACTGGTGTACGTGCACTATCAACAATTTCTTAAAGTTGTGGCAGACCGAAATCTCTCTTGCATGGTCAGCTCAGGGGAAGATACTAAGAGCAAGAATAGCTGCAGCATCGAAGTGTTAGAGTTCATGGCGGGAACAAGACGGGGCTGCAATTGCGGCTCAGTGGTTCTGCTTGAAAAAGCCCTTGTTGGAGGCACACTGCGCTATTGCCTACCGCTGCTCCACAAATTATCATCAGCGAATAAGAAGTCTCTGGAAGCTGCGCGAAACAACTGCCTGAGAATATGTATGGGCCTTCCGCAAGGGTCATCAGCCTCTGGAACAGTAGCGGAAGTAGGCTGTCTCCCCGTAGATGTCCTTGCCACTCAAGAAACCAGTCCTGCATGCCCTGCAAGGGAAGAAACACGTTCTGTATAGCGTCCACATAGCCTACAGTAAATCTGGCTTTGGTGAAGCTGTACAAATGCTGCGCTTCCCTTCTATTAACCCGCCACAGCGCCTGCCTGCTACCCTTCCTCCCTGGACACTTTCGCCGCTAAATATTATCCAGTTTGTACCCGGCATAAACGAAGCAAAGAGCCGCATCGAAACAGATCGCGCTGTTGTAGGCTACTCTCCTCTACATAGCCTAGAAATACACCCATCACACCTGTTGCTTCAACCACTCGAGAGACTTCCGCCTGTGGCCTTTATGTGCCTTCAACAAGAGAAATGTGCTCCTATCGGCTGCAGCGGAAAATATCTTCCACGACAGCGGAATTTCAGGGCATCAAGGAAGCCGTCCTGTATATCCTGCGCCAAAAGCCCGGCCGATGGGCAATTCATTGATTTGTGGGGTTTAACGTCCCAAAACCAGCTCTGATTATGAGAGACGCCGTAGCGGAGGTCTCCGGAAATTTCTACCACCTGGGGTTCTTTAACGTGCACTGACATCGCGCAGCACACGGGCCTCAACATTTCGCCTCCATCGAAACGCAGCCGCCGCGGCCGGGATTCGATCCCGCGAACTTCGGATCTGCAGCCGAGTGCCATAACCACTAGACCACCGGGGCGGGGCGATGAGCAATTCCTACCGACTCTAAATGAGCACTGCAAGCATTGCACAACCACCTAAGGAAAACTAATCATCAGCCTGTTTCTGCCGACATTGCCTATTTACATCACCTGGCTATTACCGCAGGACACTGTGTTACGTTTCAGTGGATACCAGCTCACTGCGGCATTCTGCCTATACGAAAAAGCAGACGAAGCAGCACGAAACGGTCTTCCATATCAAAACTATAAGCGAATCTATTTCACCAAATCGAATGCTTCCCATATGGCTAAAAGATTCGCTTAGGGAGAAACGAACCGGCTATGGAAGTTACCGACACATCATCGCCCTTTCTTACACTCAGTCGACCCAGATCTGAAATCAAAACTACAGTCCAACATTTCTCGAAATCTGGAAACCTTGTATCATCGGCTTCGGCTGAACATTGCATATGTACCGCTTCCATCAAGAGACAAGCCCACAGTGCAGCAACTGTGGCTCTACTGAAACCGTATCATATTTTGTTTGGGTGCCGAGCCTTTCTTCCGAGCGTTTTTCATTAAAGAAAGCAACAAAAACAACATTGGGGAAAATAGTGATGAATTCAGTAGCATCAGTGAAATGGTAGCACCCGACCTAAACAGCTAAACAGGAGATATAGGAGGAGGAAGGAAGGGGAAAACAGAAAGGCAGGGAGGTTAACCAGAAAGGCGTCCGGTTGGCTACCCTATACACTGGCGGAATGGGAAGGGGGAATAGAAAGATGGGAGAGAGAGAAAGAAGGGGAATAATGAAAAAGACGTTGTTGGACGAGTCCAACTGTCAAAGGCGTTCGCGCAAACCAGTCATCTTCAAAAAGCGCAAAGTGCTTTTAGTGCCGTGTGGGCCGACGAGAGATGAGGGCGGTGTTCGAGTATCATCTGTAAGGAAAGTGGCCGATCGTCAAGGTGGCGTAGCGTCTCAGCAAGGGTTTTCCTTTCCTCGACGAATCGCGGACAGTGGCACAGCAGATGGTCCAGGGTTTCGTCGGTGTCGCACATCTCGCAGGTTGCACTGCCGATCGCTCCAGTTAATGCGGAGTATGCCTTTGTGAAGGCAACTCCCAGCCAAAGTCGACAAAGAAGCGAGGCCTCATGTCGAGGAAGTCCTGATGGAGGGCGGAGATGCAGGGAAGGGTTTAGCTGGTACAGTCGCGTTCGTCTGATGTTTGGTGAGTTCCACTCAACCAGTGAGAGACGGCGTGCCAGGTGTCGAAGCTGCATTGCAGCATCTGTCCTTGAGAGTGGAATTGAAATAATGTTCGCTTCTTGATGTGAAGTGCGAGCTGCGCCATCTGCGGACTCGTTGCCGCTGATTCCGCAGTGACTGGGCACCCACTGAAAGTCAATCTCGTGGCCATTTTTTCTGAGGTGGTGGTCAAGCACGATTACATCGTACGTCAGCTGCTCGTGACATCCGCGCCTAAGAGCTGACCGTATGCACTGCAACGCCGCCTTCGAGTCCGAAAACACAGCCCATTTCCTCGGCCTCTCAGTACGGATGAATTCTAGTGCACGACGTAGAGCCGTGAGTTCTGCCGCCGTGGACGTCGTGGCATGAGACGTCTTTAGTCGAAGCGTTATCCCCTGCGCTGGTACGACCACCGCTCCGCCAGAACTGGAGGACGTAGTCGATCCATCGGTGTATACGTGTACGTGGTTACCGTACCGTTCGTACAACAGGTGTAAGCAGAGTTGCTTTAGCGCAGATACTGGTAGATCTGTCTTCTTCTGTATCCCAGGAATTGTGAGGTGTACTTGTGGGAGACTCAAACACCACGGAGGGAGCACTCGCTTAGCCGCAGGCGTGTACCCTGGAGTAAACGCCGCACTGTGTGCATTGACATTAGCGTTGAATGACGTGCGGGGCCTTGCAGCAACGAGGCTCGCCAGATGGTGTGAGGGAGTCCTAGCCACATGCCTGAGGTGAAGCCGCATGGTCTCAACGGCGATGTGCGTCGTGATAGAGAAATCCTGCGCTATGGCAATGGTTTCAGCCGTTGACGCGCTGCGTGGTAAGCCAAGGCATATCTTAAGAGCTTGTGCTTGAATGCTCTGTATCGTGCGCAGGTTAGTCTTGCAGGTGTTGGCGATAGCAGGTAGGCTGTACCGCAGGAATCCGACGAACAGCACCCTGTACAGCTGTAGCATAGCGTGTATGGACAGGAGATATAAGTTGAAAGTAGTGCAAGGACATGCTCCAACAACGAGCCATGACGAAAACTAGAGAGCTTTAAAATAGGGTATGCACAAACTTTTGCGCACGCTATCCTTTGGGTTCAATTGTTCCCACAACGCACGCTTCGTACCCAAAGCGCACTTTGGGTTAGCGTTCCGGCCCAAATTTTTGGGACAACCCTATTCTACAAACCCTATTTTAAAACTCTTATGGCGCCCTTACTCTAACCCAACGGACCACACCAACGCAAACGCTACGTACCCTATTCTAAAACTGCCTAGTATCAGAGCAGGTAACGAGGATACTGGATTGTCAATGGAAAATGTGCGAGCGCATCCAGTACACTATAGTCATGGGAGACTTCAGCGGAAAGTATGAAGGAAACAAAAGTAGAACAAGCAGTTGGCAACTACAGCATCGACTCTATAAGGAAGATCAGAGGAGAGGTATTAGCCGTATTCGCGCAAATAAATCTACTCCGCATATTGAGAACTTTCTTCCACATGCATATAATTTGGCACAATGGAAAAGCCCTAACACACATAATGACTTCAAGACGCGAAAAATGTACACAGACGAAGCACAAAAACGACGAGGACAAGCGCCTTTCTGTGTCTCGTCTGTGTGCATTTTTCGCGTCTTGAAGTTATTATGAATGGTCACCAACTAGCCCAAGCAAGAGTTCTGGCCTTAACACACACACAAACACGCGCGCGCGCGCGTGAATCCCGGCACCGGCGGCTACATTTCGATGGAGGCGAAATGTTGAGGCCCGTGTGCTGTGCGATGTCAGTGCACGGCGTCTCATAATCAGAGCTGGTTTCGGGACGTTAAAACCCACAAATCAATCAAATCAAACACACCCGCGCGTGCCGGAAAGCATGCAGGAATACACATACTAGAATAATTTTTTGTTTATTAATGTACATCACGATATTATCACCTGGTCGTGACGAAATTAGCAGCAACGAGACTACAGAATCTATACACAAGGCTGTGTATATGTAGCTCAATTAATAACACGACGCGAAGAAGCTATATGCTAGTTTAATCGAGACCTTTCCCGCAGCTTTGCGCGTGCTGAGATCAGTTGACCCGCGCAGAAACTTCTGGAAAGACCTGCTGAAAGGTATTTAAGGAAAGCGCGAATAACAGCGAGTAGCAGTCTCAGTATCAGTGAGTCGTCATGTGACATAGTGAAAGGAAGAAAGACGTTGAACGACGCTGCTCTACGGACCAGCCGGACGAGATCGACCTGCAAGCTTCATGTTGACGAGAGGCTTCAAGCGACCCTGGCGAATAGGAATGTGTTTCATTCTCTATTGGAATGCGTGAGCTTGGTATTTTGTGTTGGTTCCGTGTTACGTTGTAGCCTGTGTATGTTTGCATTTTGAAGAGCCTTGTTTGCACATATTTGTGTAACTGTATGCTGAAGGAGGCTATATTTTTTTTTTCGTTTTGATCACGTTTCGCTTCTCTGAACCACTTTCTGGCGTTTTGTTAGTGCACCAAGGGACCTAAAGCTTAATTGTCCAAGCTTATGTGGGGTCACTTTCCGGGAACTGATACGTCGTTTCTTGGAATCTTTCCCGGCGATTGCCTCCCGTGTTTTCTAGCTCGTGATAGTTATTATTATTATTATTATTATTATTATTATTATTATTATTATTATTATTATTATTATTATTATTATTATTATTATTATTATTATTATTGCAGTTCTAATGCTCTGCAAGGCCTGCGAAAGAGCTCCAGCGTCAGTTGAAAGTGGCGGACAACTTCCCGTGGCCATGCAGTCAAATCTACCGAGCCGGAGCTCTTGTGCGTGTACATGCGCCGCTGAACTTATTCCGAAATTCAAACTGATGTTTTGTGACAGAGCGTAAAGTTTCTGGCATTTCAGAAGCATTGAGATCTGTTTTCAATCAGAAGGCAGATTGCGTATATATCTGAAGTAACGACACGCAAGAGAAAACTTTCTGACGCAGCCGTATACTGGTTCAAAGATTAAATAATGTTCGCACCTATGTAGTGGCGAACGGACGAGTTCCAAAGTGTGGATACGTACTTGCGTCTTCTGATAGCCATTGCATCTTGATATGTGCGCGTGCCTCTTTCATATCTTAGAAGATGTTTGTTCCTTCGTGTTAGGGGAGTTTTGAATGCTTCTACGTATTCTTATGACAGTTGTGTACACAAGCATTTGCATTACGGTACATCATTTGCACTTTCCTGAGGTCGCGGAGTGCATATGCCGGACTTGCGCGCTAATACAAGAGCGATAGCTTCACCCCACCGCCACTGTGGTCTAGTGGTTATGGCACTCGGCTGCAGATCCGAAGGCCACGGGATTGAATCCCGGCCGTGGACGACTGCATTTCGATGGAGGCGAAATGTTGAGGCCCGTGTGCTGTGCGATGTCCGGTGCACGTTAAAGAACCCCAGGGGGTCGAAATTTCCGGAGACTTTCACTACGGCGTCTCTCATAATCACAGCTGGTTTTGGGACGGTAAACCCCACAAATCAATCAATCAATCAATCAATTAATTAATTAATTAATCAATCAATCGAATAATGTACATATAAATGGTGCTCCTTATGAAGCAAAAAGGTGCAAAACTATCATTTCGCCCGACGCTGCACTCCGGTGGCCACGGTGCCTGACTGCTGACCCGAAAAACACTGATTGGATCCCAGCCGTCGCGGTCGCATTTCGATCATGGCGAAATACTGGAGGCCCGTGTACTGCGGGTTATCAGAGTATACGCTAAACTCCGGGTGGTCTAAATTTTTGCAGCACTCAACCATATACGGCGTGCCTTATAATCATATCGTGGATTTGGCACGTAGAAAGCGACAGTAATTATTATCATTAGAGTTATATTTTTTACAACAAGCAGAACAAAGCATCGAGTGCAAATTTCTGCACAGTTTTCTTCGGAAAACGGCTTAATTCCATCGTAATGTGCGTCTCAATACCGGCGAAAAGAAATTGGCAGGCGCAGCCGAAGAGGAACCGCGACATGCGATTGCCTCAGTGCCTCTCGCGGGGAATTCCCAAGATTCGTCAGCGCAACTCACGCCTCGTCGCCTGCGGGGATGAGAAGTTTAGAACAAGTCGAATTGACCGAACACCGCGTCAAAATAGAGTTTGAGCGGAGACAAAAAAAATAATAATAAAGAAGAACATCCCGCGATGGGGACTGCGTTCCTCTTTTCTTGCCGGCGGAAACGAGCACCCCGCCATACTTATACTTTTATAGATACCGCAGATGCATGTGCGAAGACGTGTGTGTGTGCGTGTGAATACGCCACAGGCGGGCTCGTCGTGTATATTATACGACTACGCAGCAGAGGTAGCCGCGGCTCAGAAGCGAGCTGGAACAACGGCCGAGCGAAAACAGTAGCGAGTACACGCCGGCCGGCGCACAAAAGACCCAGAACGACGTTTCAAAGACAATCGCTCTCCGACGAACAGCCGAAACAATCCTCTTGGGAGCAACAACAACGCGTTCGCTCGTCGGCGAAAGTGTGTGAGCAAGCAGAGTTTATTTCTTTTTGACCGACACTGGGGAGGGTCGATCATCAGTCCCGTCTGTCACTTTTTTTTTTTTTTTCTGACTTCTCCAACGCGCCTCACACCGGCTGAGAGATGGATTGCTTATTTCGCGCCGGCTAAATGAATGGAGCCACCGTGGAAGCTATCCGCTCCCCGTCGTCCGCTCCGTAAGCGTGTTCCTCTCTTTTCCTCGAATCGCTTTCACAACGCGCACTCCGTAACGGGTCGGCTACGGTTTTGCGGCGGCATTTGTGCGAGCGTCTTGCTCGCCTACTCACTTTCGCCACTGCCTTTGTGTGGAAGCGCGTTTACGAGGTGTAAATGAAGCTTACGAGAAAGAGAGAGAGAGAAAGGGAAGGGGTGCACGCTGACTCGCGGTGGATTTTCCAGCAGTTGCCGCGAGAGGGCGCCTGTATCGACTGGTGCTCCACGGCTGCAGTAACACTCCTAAAAGAACGTACACAACACGATCGCGGCTTTTATTTTTGACTCCCTGCGCATTATAGCCGTTCTTTAAAAGAAACGGACGATTCTCAGGAACGCGCGTGAAGGGAAGAAGCATTTTCGCTCTCCCAGCATGTGGCCCGGGAGCAGAGTGACGTACACAGTGTACGTTTTTCTACAACAATGCTTCCTCTTCCCTACCGCTTTTTTTTTCTTTTTTATTCTCTTAAGTTTTTAGCCTTCGCAACCGTCTGACCGCTGCCTGTGCACGCTCTCCTCTAAATGTACTGGCTTCCTTTGGAGAGAATAGCTCATTCCAGGCGCGCATCTCTGGAAGCATTGACATTAGGGGCAATCGCTGCCGCCGTTCTCATTGGCACGGGTACACACAATGCTCCCTTTGTGTGTCGATGATCGCGATGTCACTCACGCTTTCGATTGCGAGGCTGGCTTCTGTAGTGGTTTGCGCCGGGAATTCTTTTCGTTTTTTTTTTTCTTCCTATATCATTCGGTGTCGGGAAACTGAGTTCGTACAATGTTTTCTTTAGCGGCGTGCGGGCTCACTCTGTGGTATTTCCATCCAATGGCAACAAGGCGCCGAGCAGAGTTTGCGGTTTCTGTCACGCTTGATGTGAGATAATTAGGCATGCCACAAGGCTAACGGCGCTGTGCAATAATTCAGAACGTATTTTAATTACATGTCGTGTAGTTACGGCCCACTCGAGTGTTGTCCTTTGACGGTCGTTGCAGTCATGTATAGACAGCTGATAATAACTGCGGGTGTTTTATACGTACCAAAACTACGATATCATTATGAAGCATGCCGTAGTTGGGGGGTTTCAGGAATTTCTACCGAATGATGTTCCTTAGCGTGCTTTGACGTCGCACAGTACAGCCTCCGGCGTTAGGACGCGGGATCGATCCCGCGTGTTTCGGGTAAGCAGCTGAGTAACAGATCGTTAAGGACACAGTAAAGGAAATCACTCTTACGTGCTCGAACGAAAGTACCACGAATTTTCTGACTCATCATAGGCTCGGCCTTCGGCGCAACAGTTCAATAGGGAGAGCTTTTCGTGTTTCTATATAGTTAAGAAGTAGCCGGCGCAATTCTAGGGCGTTAGCATGTGCTATATTCTATATATCAATAAATATGGTTGTGTAATGAAGCAGAAACGCCCGTGAGTATGCGCAGGCGGAAGAAGTAGATGAATTAAGGACAGCGCTGCGATCGCCGAGTGAGTCTGTGCGATTAATCCTTTTATTTATTATTTAATTAACTACAGTGGGGTCATTCCTCCACGTGAAGAAAATTAACACCATCTTCCCAAAGGGAACCCTGATGGTATGCGAAGCAGCAGCGTTGCGCACGGGTGGCGTCACCGGTTGAACGGCGCTAACGCGAGTGCTTCGCATCCCATCAGGGTTCCCTTTGGGAAGATGGTGTTAATTTTCAACGCGTACGTTAGGCGCGCGTCAGGTTTATTGCGCGTGAACCGACGAGTCGGTGGTGTAGCGAGCGGCGGTCGCGGTAGCGGCAGGTGTTGCGGGCGAACGGACGAGGCGGCAGCTGCGGACGCTGCGGCGAGCGCGCGGCAGGCGAGGGAGAGAGTGACGTCAGCGCGTACTGCGAGGGGAGCGTGACGTCAACGCGCAGCTGCGGCGTGACCTACTTGGCACCGCTCCAACACCTGCGGCGAGGAGAGCGCGTTGCGGCGCGTTCGTACGGAGGCACGGAGGGACAGCGTTACACAGGCTAGTCAAAGAGCTGCTTCGCATCTAATATGTGCCAATTATGGAGACAACAACCCTTGCAGTGCCTTACCAGACATTGCACTCAGGGAGTTAGCAATATCACTGACGACGGACGACAAGCCTCGTCACATCTCGAGGAGCATTACGTGGGCCACCTTAGACCGGTCGTCCTACTTGTTAAGGGCACTTACACGTTCGTACAACGACGGCAAGTGTTCAATGCCCAATTCCGCTCCCACTGAAAATGGGCGGGTCGCGTTGGCGAGGGACGAAAGCGCAAACGACTGTGGCAGCCGCCGATGCAGGTCACCAGATGGCGGCGTCAGCAGTGGCGCTCGGTGAGGGTGCTGACAGGGTAACGTGCCAACACCACCTAGACTACTGACAGGGCCTTTCCACGGAGAGCGTGACGTCGACGCTAGTTGCCCCGACCGAACACCGGCTGCTCCTTTCTGTCGCCACGCTTTCGCATTTTCTACGCGAGATTGGCCGAGTAGAGCGAAATCCGATCGAATTTTTTTTTCCTCTGCAGGGTGTTTGCATTAGCAGATTATTGGGTGACCATGATAAAGCTTATTTGAGTATATTATAGCTTTCTGTAGCTTCAAGACATGTCAAATATCTACTGAAACAGAGTCAGAAATGCGTTTGTAGAAACCGTTTTATTGATGAAGGGCTAGAATTAATCCATTTCAATTCTTCCCTACTATTCTCATCATTTTATCTATAGCCTTTCTGCGCAATACCTTGAATGACGTTATTTTACGGAATGCAAAAGTTGATCAAGGTGACGTTCGCTGCCGCGCGCACAAGTCTCTGGTGTGTGATATTCCCAAGTGCTAGTCCAGTGTCTCTTAGGAATGCTAATGCCACGGATATGACAATGCTATATTGACACTGGGATTCCACTGCCCTATAACGGAAAGCCTAACGTGCGGTGAAGCATTATCCTCGATGCGCATTAGCATTATACACGGCGAGCGTTGGCCCTGGCAGTCGAGAGCTCACCGCTGCAGGCAGCAGGAAGCCTCCCCAGGATCTCTCTCCTGTGCGCCTTTGTGCGTGTGTGTTTACACTGAGTTCTCGATGGCTCTCTTCAAACTCTCGCTCAATTCAGTTGAGGTCGGATATCCCAAGGACTGCGGTTTGTGATATGCGACTGAGAGTCCACAGAAATAGATGCTGCGGCATCTGACACTCGATATGTACACGCCCCCCCCCCCCCCTTCTTTTTTTTTGTCAACCGTCGCTGTATCTTATGACGTTGCGTTGCAGTGCGAAAGCTTTGTGAAGAGGCCACTCGCGTGAAAGCACGCGAACCTGCGCCAAGCATGAAAATGAGCGAATTAACATGGGCACACTCACCATAAAACTTGTTAATGTCATTTTGACCGCGTCCTGAGTATCTCAGCTCGATTGTAACGCACTGCCACGACTGAAGCGCATTGATGCTATCAACACCACAAACGATATGCTCAGCCGCTTGAAAAACTAACAGTTTCTTACCTTTTACTGTATGCTTGGTGTGAAATCCTTTTGCGGAAAGGCTCTGATCCAGGACTTCTTCCCATTTAATTTTTGAGGAACACGAAAATGCTCACTCTGGGACCACGTGGCACCCACGAACGCAACGCCGTCTCATGTTGCACGAAACGAGATATTTCCTTTCCGTCACATCTTTATGTCATTGCCGTCACGCAGCTGACACTGCCGCACACACACATAATCACACGTGCTCAAATGCAAACCACTTGGTCAGGTACAAATGCTGTTAGCGCAGCGCAATGCAGCACCAAACCAGCTGAAGCAGCGAGCAGACTGAAAAACCTGTCGTAGCTTGCCCGTAGTTTGGGAAAAACGTCGTGCGTCCCCCTGCCACCCGAGGACCACTAGCATGACGTATGTCGTCAGGAGAGAGGGACATGAACAGGCCTTGTCAATAGTCTAGGTGGTGTTGAACGTGCGCGGAGCTCCAGGACGGGGCCAAGGATCACAGCAACGTTATCAACGACGAGAATCCTCGTCACAGTTGGCTTACTCTCCTCTTTTGTTTTATCCTATCAGATCAGTTTTTTTTCTAACGGTACACAAGCACCGTGGCGTTTTTGACATAATCAAAGTAATAACGTACTTTGCTTTGGCATATGTACTCTTCACTGTTGTCACCCTGCCACGGTGGCCTATGTGAACATGCCACTCGGCTGCTGATCCGAAGGTCGCGGGATAGAACCCTGGCCGCGCGCCGGCTGCATTTAGATGTAGGCGACATGTTGAGGCCTCTTGCAGAACGTATTCGAGAATACGCGAGGCATGACTATACGTTCGGGGCATCGCCTATACAGCCACGACGACCGTGACGCCTGTGCAAGCGACCGCACGAAGACGCCGACATGTCGGCAGTCTAGTGGAATATTGATTATGGTTCGGTTAAGGAAAGGACGCTGTTTTCTGCAGCCCATGTAGGGAGCACGGCTCAGCGTCCGTGGGGGTGGGGGAAAGGGTCTGAGTGAGGCTGAAAGAAGAGGAACGCCATAGTGGAGGGCTCCGGAAAATTTGACCATCTGGGGTACTTTGACGCGCACAGACAACGCACTGTACACGGGCCTATGGAATTTTCGCCTCCATCAAAATTGCGACCGTCGAAGCCTGGATGGAACCTACGTTTTTTTTGTGCTGCAGCCAGGCACCATAACCGCTACACCACGGCGGAGGCCTACACTATCGGCTAAATTTAATGAAAGACGAAAAGTGGCGGGAGTGGATAGGGGGAGAGGGGGACTGAGCAGCCATTGCCGCTGCAGCAGATCACTTCACAACTCGAGCAATATCTGCTATTTATTTATAGCCCCAAACAATGTGGAACGATCATTTCGTACCCAGCCGCTCTATTTACCGAGCACATAATATATTCGCTAATGAATTCCGAAGTGCCCGTGGAAGAACGGCAAATGTTTAGGAGCATTATATTTGTACCAGACAAAGCTGAAAGTAGGAAAGAACGGCAATTATCTAAAAAAAGCACACTGAAAAAAAAAGTCTACGTATAATAATTAAGCGGAGGAAAAAAGAAAAAAAATTGAACACCGGAACCACCGGAAGTCCCCGTGGGCACTGCGCCTCAAGTGTACCACCGTATACGCCGTGTATGAACGCACTTAGCGCTGGCAGATTATACGCTGCATTAGGAGAGATCGGAAGAAGGGAAGACGTGACATCACACGGGACAACGACGCGAAGAGGAAAATAAAAGAAGAGAGAGAGCGGGGAGCCTCTTTTTGAAAGCTTCGTTGAGAAAAGCTAACAACACGGTTTAGCCACCCCGTCACCACCGCGTTTGTATATTTATCGTACGCAGCTTCCATAAATTACGACGTATTCGCTGTCAGCCTCTGTGGTCGTTTTTCTTTAATTTTTTTTATTTTCCTTCCTGGAAGAAAGCGACATCTTGGTAGCACTTTGGCTTTATTTTTCTTTGGTGGCTTACAGGACTGCCCCTCTCGGTTGTGCACACTGCGCACGAACTCAGTAAGTGGCGGGCGCAAACGAGCGCTTACGAAGAGTTCAAGTAAAATCCGGGGGTCGACTGTTCATCTCCATGACAAAAGGCGGGACGACGGCTGAGCCGAGCCGGAAGATTCGCGCCATAAAAGTGCGCTCTCGCGTGTTTGCTCGTTGCATCCCCCTCCTCGCTGACTCTCGTGGGATCATGCTGCCGAAAAAGAAAGAAAGGAAAGAAAGAGTCCACCGATGCGTTAACTGGCGCATTTGGTTACGTGTCCGATGCAGCGAACAAACAACCTTCCTATGGTTTCGTCGACTGGATAGCTACATTTCCGTTTTCCTTGTTGTGGTCGCTGCACACACGCACACACAAACACTGTATGTATGTATGTATGTATGTATGTATGTATGTATGTATGTATGTATGTATGTATGTATGTATGTATGTATGTATGTATGTATGTATGTATGTCTTTTTAGTTATGATTGCCCCGCCACGGCGGTCTAGTGGTTGTGGCACGCAGATCCGAAGGTCGCGGGATCGAATCCTGGCTGCGGCGACTGCATTTCGATGGAGGTGAAATGTTGAGGCCCGTGCGCTGTGCGATGTCAGTGCACATTAAAGAACCCCAGGTGGTCGAAATTTCCGGAGACCTCCACTACGGCGTCTCTCATAACCAAAGCTGGTTTTGGGACGTTAAACTCCACAAATCAATCAATCAATCTTTAGTTATGATTAGTTTATTCTCTCTATAATAACCGCCCACATTGCACTGCATTTTTCTGCTGTCCTGCTCAAGATTATCTCTCACATAACAATCGCTTTACTGAAGCTAGTGATTCACTGCAGATTAAACCATCTACCCGCAGGCGTTATCAAAGCCCGTGACGTCACAGCAAGCTGCAGGGCGCGAAGATTCGAGGGTGTGACTATCACGGCTTACGAACTCTCTCCTTGCGGTGAGAGTGCCCTTGTCCGCTATTACAAAAGCGCAATATACAGATACCACATCGACCTGCTTAGTGCTTGTAAATGGATGGATTGACCCTTGCTGGCAATACAGTCAACGCCTTCGCAATGAACGCGTCTTCTTCAAATTGACCGGTATAACTAAGGAGTGCTTGCACCCCAGCCTCAATGCAAGCGTTACGGTAGCGAAATGACCTATACAATGAAGAGCCTCCAAGGTGCCGGTCGCCTCGTTATAAAGGCGTTTGACTGTACGTACATCGTATTGCTTACGAGGCAACACTAAAGAAAAGTGCCTGGTCTCCTGACTGGGTCTTGGCCTGTGTGCAAGCATTTCTTACAGACCACGTGATCGGTTCTTGGCCGTCACTGACAAAACAGCAATGGGAACTGAAACAGTGCATAGAAATAATAATTCCGTATACATATAACTCGTATGCCTCATTTATACGAGTATAGGACCGAAAGTAGAAACATATTCACAGTTTTAACTACAGTAGGTGCGCAGAGGTACATGAACAATACCTTGCACGAAATAAACTAATACGCAAAAAAAGAAAACAAAACTTGAAAGACCTACTGCACAGGAGGCGATAAAGGTGAACGGCACAGGTACTGGAACGCTTCTGCTAGGTAAAGCTTATCAAGAAAATATTTAAATATTCCAAATTCGAAGCGTATTTCCAGTTCTAGGAACCATTCTTTCAAGAGTGACCCACGAACTATTTATTTAGAAAAGTCATTTTAAATCACAATATGCAATCATTCCACTGCAGTAACACAGAATACGTGCTATTGTAGCTGCGTAAATGTTTAGATTTGTTAGAAACGCTGATAAGAATTACACACACAATTTTGAAAACCAAAAAAACATTTATGCGTCTAGTATAGCGTGGTTCACTTGGTTGCCCTTGCTTCATAACAATTTCTCTTTTTCCTTTTTTCTTTGTTTCATATGCTGAACTTCGGAAACTCGAGTAGCACGTCGTTCAAGCCAGAGCGGCGCACAAAGCCAGCGGGACAGGCACGAGCGACGCTCTCTTTCATTTATCACGACACACCTACGCTGAAGTATGCTTCTTCCCAATATTGAACCTTCAGACAGATACGCTGGCCGCATCCATCATTATGCCAGAACGCAAAGTGAACGGGGGCGCTTGCCGAAGCCAGCAGCTCGCCATCGTCGGACGCATTAAAGGGCGCTGCATTACAAAGGCTCGCACTTTGGACGGAATCTCTTCGCGTCGAGACGACGAGGCTTTTTGCCTTGTCTGTCATCTTGCCCCTGATTTCCACAGAGTAACACCAGTGCCAGCTTTCTTTTCTTCTTTCTCTTTTTGTTTTTCAGGATTTCGTGCGGTCAGAAGACCGATGACGTATGATGGTACGTCAGTGTACGCATGAAAATAGCGCGCGATTAAAAAAAATGCTAAGGGGGCGGGTTCATTTCAGCTATACTTGTTGTCCACTCTTTATCTGCCTGCTCTTTTTTCCTTTGTTTTCTTCAATAACGCCTTAAACTGTCTTCTTTATTTTTTCGCTTTCACGTTTCGGTGTTTTCGTGATAGGGAATGCCATTAGCGAGTGCAGAGACGCACCGGACTCGACAAATCATTTTAGTCCAGGCTCAAATACCAGCATTCCCCCGTAAAGGTTCGGGAGCTTCAGGAGCGCGTGCGAGTTGTAGCTTAGCATTTCGCGGATACACCTCTTTTGAACCTATAGTGAGAACTTTGAAAGCGCCTGAGGAAAAAAACGTTACACCATCTCCCGCTAAAAGGGACCATGAGGCGATGCGAAGCAGCACGGGGGGTGCACACGGCGTTTGCATCGGTTTGACTAGGTGTTTCCGTTAATGGACTACCTGCTTATCATGGGTTGCACTATCCAAGAGTTCTTGTAGATGTCCACGTTGAAGTCTCCCACCATGATGAATGGGTCGTTCTTGTACACGCTGTCGTATTCCACCATTGCTTTTTGTAGGTACAGTTCTACGTTCCCTTTGCTGAGGTTGGGTTCCAAGTACACTGTTATGATCACGACACTGTCATGATCACGGAGCTCCAGACGAGGGAAGCCCAGCGCAAACGGCGACGACGGCGGGAAACTGCGACGGGTGAAACGCGGGCTCGGCATGCCGATACGCAAGGGCAGCGTCGGCGAGCGAACCCCGCCGTACGCAACGCCGACGTCACGTGGAGAGGGGGAGAGAAGAGGACGTGTGTGGAGAGGATCACATGGAGAGGAGGAGTGGAGAGGAGGTGTGTGGAGAGGGTTTGCTCATGCGCAGTAAGGGTGGTCAGGCCGCACACCACCACCACCGGATTGAACTCCTCCATAAGCTGCTTCGCATCTTATTTTATTTCTGTGCCTGCACAGAAATAAAATGTTCAAGCAGAACTTGTACAGGTTGGTTCATAGTTGATACCGAATGGAAAAGAATGCCGCAAACTTCATGCATCAATTTTTTTAACAAGCGTATGAACCAATTCGCCCATCAGATATACACTCTTTTTCACTATAGGCCCGCGTGCAGCAGAGCTAGCAGAGCCAAGACTACTAAGACGTCGTGCATAGAGGTCTTGCGACGCGACATGTAGTGCCAGTGTTCGGAGACGCACCTGCAGAGCCGATCCTGGCAATAGAGGGCCCACCTCCCCCTTCTCTTTCCGAGGCTGCCGCTGCCGCTGCATCGCCCACCACTGACCGGCGACATGGCGCGGAAGGACACGTTTAACATGTGTTCACCCTCCTGACTGGCCGAAGAGGCCTGTAGCTTCTACAGTGCTGCACAAAACTACCGAAACAGAAGGCAGACTTCATTTCTCGTACAGTGGGACCTGCGGTTTTGTGTTGGTTAACCGCCAAACAGGAAACAAGTGGTAGTTCGCATAATTGCTGAAGATGTTCTGCCGAGCTCTATCATACGCGCTCTGTACCCGAAAAGGGTTAATCCCAAGTGATCTCATTCTGATCTTTGTGGGTGTCTTCCCTTCATCCGGACATGTTAAAGCACGTATTGTTTTTTTTTTTTCGGGGGGGGGGGGGGGGGGGTATGGTACGCTTGCTAAAATACTGTGCGTAAAGTTCGCGTCCTTCTTTTTCAAGCTATGCAAATGTTCGTCAAAGCGAATTCGAGCCAGGCTTGGTGCTGGACATATCAACAAGGATGGCCTGAGAATGGCAAAGCACCCGTCTACGAACAAAAGGTATTGCGAGCGCGACCCTTTAAGAGCGAACCACGTTGTGTCAATCGATCCCGGCCACCACGGCTGCATTTTGATGGAGGCGAAACGTTGATGAACGGTGATGTACGTGCGATGTCGGTGCACGTTCAAGAACCCCAGGTGGTCAAAATTTCTGGAGACACCAACTCAACGTCCTTTGCCTTTACTCTCACTATTTCCGTGCAGCGCTGTGGAAGCTAAAAGCCTTTTCGACCAATCAGGAGGCGGACCCCATTTTAAACCTGTATATCCACGCCACAGCATCTGCCAATGGTGAGCGCTGCAGCGGCAGCCTTGTAAAGAGGAAGAGTAAGTGAGGAGCGCCTCGCAGGCGGACGTCCGAACAATGCGAAGAATTGTGCGCTCGAATGGCCTCATATGTAGCCTTGGCTGTGCTGCACGGAACTCGTGAAACAGCTTGGTAACGATACGCTCCTCCCCTTATATCGAGCATGCATGTTAAGCAAGTCGGCGTGATAAGTTTAGGATTTCTCCCGTTTTCCATGCATCCGATTCAGTGAAGTGGATTTGCAATCGTCACTAAACGGCCTCCCTCATGAAGATAAATCTATTCATCAACAGCCACGATGCCGAGTCCTATATATTATCTGCCCGCTAACATGCTTTGCCGGTAAGTTTCCAAGAAGTACACCCTTCCCCCGTTTAATACATTTTCACTGCTCACTTCTTGTGGGTCATTTCTTCCCTCAATCGCATCTCATGCGAACGATTATTGCATGTAGGGATACGCTAAGCCATGCTCACTGTTCTTCGTTGTCAAACTCAATCTGCATTTCTCCGCTATACGGCATTGCTCGCGGTTCACAGACTGCTTGACCTTCTAAGCTTCACCCAACGCTGATATCCTCGTGTTTCATTTTGAGGTATACCTAAACTATAACGAATTCGAAGCAGTGCACACTCTCGCGTGCTAAAGGCCGTACTCCTGCTCTATTCCCGTCTAGCTCCGTGCGCACCCTGCCCTATAATGCACTCGATTCAGGCACGCGTGCCCAACTCCAGCGCTATTTAAATATGTCCATTAGGAGGCCGCTTTCTGCCCTCTTGGCCCGAGCTCCTCCGGACTCTCTTCGCCCGCACTCACTTTCTTTTTTTCAGCCTACGCTCGTCATTCCTTAAAAATATTTTTTCATTGTTACACGAAAGCGAGGAATCGCTCTCGCCAGCGCCGAGTTTTATAGCGGGACTCTCTAAAAGGGCTCGCCCCGCACAACGGAAGTTTGCGAGAGCGGATCAACGAGCCATAATCGAGACAAGAACTGGCAGATCCTTAAATAAAAGATAGAGAGAAAGCGAGGAGCGAGTGAGAGCTAGAGATTCTTAAGCCATTTCTTGTTTTTTTCCTTATACTTTCAGCTCGTAACAAAGGCGCGGGAAGCAGAAAGACTGAGCCACGCTTTTGCGCAGTTTTGAGAAATTTACTGCAGCCTAATGTAAGAGAGAGGGAGAGGGAGAACGTTAAGAGCTCCACAAGTCGAGGAATCATCGAACATAAACTGGCCCGGGTAGCGAAAGTGGAGTTCCGTTTGAACGACAGAGGATTTTTTTTTTGCATAAATATGCGCGTGAGCCCTTTATTTCAGAATCGCGCATAAGGAGTGTCGTTCAGCGCCCGAACAGCTCGTCGTCCAATCGTAGCAGAGCGGCCAAAGGAGCCGATAAAAAGGCTTCCCCCGGGGGTCGATAAGAGCGGCGCCGCAAAGACCGGGGGGGGGGGGGGGGGGGGATTCGATTGGACCCGAGAGTTCAAACACGAGGTGCATGAGACTCGTGTATAGGAGATCGATTCTGCTCGATGCATTTTAAAATTGCAGGGCATCATCGTCTTGCGTATAGAGAGAGAGAGAAAAAAAAGCCTATTCGCTGCCGTTCGTGCTCACCTGGCATCGTAAAAATAAGGGGGAGAGCTTTCGCAATTGTCATCTTCAGCTGAGCCTTAAGCAAGCTCTTAAATTTCAAAGTGGAAGTCCTATAAAAGGATACAGGTATGCTGGAAAAGCGCCCTGTTTTTGATACAGATGAGCAGGTGAATAGGTTAGCTTCTCTCTCCCCCGTAATGAGAATGTAACATGGACCAGCGGTTCACGATTCGTATAAAAAACTGATGACTCCCCCGCCCCTCCCCCCACTAATGCGTAGGGTATACCCAGTCTGCATGCGCTGCCGCTGTCTGGCAAATGGCGGTGCATCTTACTGCGTTCTAAGGTCTTTTGCCAGATCGTGTGAATATCTATGCTGAGTTTGTTACGTTGTGTAACCGCCCATGTCAATATCCGAGGTTTTGAAATATTTCCATCCTGCAACTGTGCACGTTGGCGTGCCCTTCATCCGTTAAGCCTGCTAGTGCGAAGCACTCTTATAAGGCCATTAGCACCAGAGGTTTTTCCAAAGCCATTTCGGAACATTGTAACTACCCAGAAAATGCTATATTTGGGGTGAATATTACACTGATAAAGAATTACCTTATAAACAACAAGCACGGCATAAGCACGCTTCCAAAGTCGAAGACGACTTTGGGAGCTCCTTATGCATATTCTGAAGACGTTTAATACTTTTTTTTTCATTTGCACCAATAAAATCCTGTTTCTAATTCTGACAAAGATTTCCCAATGAAGCATTGCTTGTTGCTTGATATACTCTCCACTTATTGCTTGATATACTCTTCACGCGTGATGTTAACATCTCCCCGTCTGAAGCTCTGAATTGTTCACGCTAAATGGGTTATAAATTATAAGGCATAGCTATAACCGCAGCATGCATATCATAGTCACCTAAAAAAAACTTGGACCATCTCCCCGAAGGGAACCCTGATGGGATGCGAAGCAGCAGCGGTGCGCACGGGTGGCGTCACGGGTTGAACGGCGCTAACGCGGGTGCTGGAAGAAGTTTGAAGCGAAACTCGGTGTAGCGTTTACTGGTGTAAACGTTTGTTTGAAACGCAGACACGGGAGGCGAGCGGGCGTTGGAGCCGGCAGCTGCGGGCGCTCCGGCGGGTGAGGGAGAGAGTGACGTACGCGCGCACCTGCGAGGGAAGCGTGCGAGGGGAGCGTGACGTCAACGCCCAGCTGCGGCGTGACCTACTTGGCACCGCTCCAACACCTGCGCCGAGGGAAGCGCGTTGCCTCGCGCTTGTGCGGAGGAGGATGATGATGACGATTGTGGCTCGGAGGGACAGCGTTACACAGGCTAGTCAAAGAGCTGCTTCGCATCTAATAGCACACTAGTACAAATCCTCTTCAAACAGTGCGTTTGGCCCAGAATTAATTCGCTGTCACGCAGCGTCGCATGCATGAGAGGGAGGTTAATTACCAAGCATATGTGTGACGCCGGAAGATGAAATTCTGGAGCATGGTGCCTTGCGACAAATTAAGTTACAGAATTCCCAGAAAGTGTGAGTGATAGCGCAACCAAGAACGCGGTACGAGTGTGCTAACTTATCCTTGAGGACGTATTAACGGGAGTCTGTTTCACGTTTAGAATAATAAAAGATGAATAAGTAAGCGTACGAAAAGAAACTACCGGCGCATATGTTGAAATCTGCGGCGAAAGAAGTTTTTGCTATAGAGGTCTAGTCGCCCCTGCTTATAAAACCAAGCGCGATTTTACGCATTGGTGCAGTACTTTGATCTTATGCAAAGTGTAAACGTCATTCCATGTTTATGCACGGCGCCATACGTGTTTAATGAAGAATCACTGAATCGGGCGGAGCATCGTGCGAGACGTTGATGCAACAGTATCGCGAGGACAAAGCAAAACGGCCTGCGCTGCTTGTCGAAGACAGGATTGGCAATAAGAGGTGGATGCACGACACGTATACGAGACTTGCGTTAATATATTCCTACAAGTTCGGTAGATGGAAAACTCAGTATGGTGGATGACTGATGATGATTGCGGTTCGGTTAAGGAAAGGAGGCTAAGTTCTGCAGCCCATGTCGGGAGCACGGCTAAGCGTCCGGGGGGGGGGGGGGGGATAGGGGAAAGGGACAGAAAGAGATAGAAAGAAAAGGCCGTAGTGGCCCAATTCTGTTGTAGCCACGAAGCCGCGATTTCTCGTGCATATATGCCTGCGTCCTTTGGCGAGACTTATTAGCTCTCCGGTGATCGCACTGCGCCTACCCAACCACCAGGGGTTTATCCAGTACTGCGATATTATGGGGAGGGGGGAGGGGGCAGATGTTACCCATTGTTTTACAAGAACGCGGTGGTGTGTGGATACGGATTTATTGGTTAGCTGGAAAACTTTTGGGGTGGTGTTTAGGAGTGCTGGTATAAATCCCTGCCTACCAGTGTACTGTGTGTATGAGCGAAATAGTCAATGCAAATGATTGCACAAGAATGTGCGTATAATGAATAGGCCCGCCACGGTAGTCTAATGGCTATGGCACTCGGCTGCTGATACAAAGGTCGCGGGATCGAATCCTGACCACGGCGGCTGCGTGTCGATGGAGGCGAAATGTTGAGGAACTATGTACTGTGATGTCAGAGCACGTTAAAGAACCCCAGGTAGTCGAAAATTTCCGGATCGCTCCACTGCGGTGTCCCTCATACAATCAGTCGCCGTCCTGACGAAGACAAGTCCACTTGTCGAAACGTTGGCTCCTGCGATATTCCCTGTTCTACATCGGTTTTAGCGCTCTGTTCATCGATTCAAGCCTCCATCTTTCCCTGAGCTTCTCTTGGATACAATCATATCGTGCTTTTGGGACGTAAAACCCCAGAAAGTATTACATATGATGAGTGGCACATGCCCAAGGGCACAACAATAAGGCACCAAGGAAACCAAAGTAAGTGTTTGAATACCATGCGCTCTTTCGATAGGAAATGGCATCCTTTAAAAAGAATCTTTAAGAAAATGACATTACATGTATGTTTTATCATCTTGGGAGTATATTTGAGCAATCAGAACATACAGACAAGTATGGGCAATAAAGAAAAGAAGAAAGCTTCAACCTGATAATTAATAGACTACAGAATATCGCCGACCAGTCAGTGCAGATAGCACAAGTAATCAACAATATACGCAATGTCTTTTATGTAGGTTCATGCGTAATATTAACAGTGTATATTTCCTCTAATGTGTATGTTAGGGACACGCTGAAAGGTACATACATACATACATACATACATACATACATACATACATACATACATACATACATACATACATACATACATACATACATACATACATACATACATACTACCCACGGGAAGAATGTTTCTGCACACAATATGGCATTCTTAAACAGACACTCATCGCCGCAAGATACGTCGTGCATCCAATTTTCACTCAGCATGCAATGATCTACAAGTTCGTTTGTCATAAGGTTGACAGGGTGTGCAAGTTCACCATCACGTTTCGGTGGTACGAACTTATAGTGCACTAGTAACGCGCTCGTCATTCAAAGGGACGGCCCATACGCGGCGTTCATAGTGAAATGCTGTCGTTCGAGCGAACCAACGTGCGGGACAAGTGCCCCCACCACGACATGCTCCGGCCCGCAGCGTTGGCCAGAGTCTGAATCACCAAAGTGGTGCGAACGCCAGGTACAAGATTGTGTTGCTCGCTATATAGTGTTAATACACCGTGGGCCCGTAACCGCGCTCCCGGGCTTCACTTAGCAGCTAACAAAGATACGATTAACGAAGAAAAAAAAAGTATCTAGGACCGACACTCCTTATACATAGAGCGTCACTGAAAGGCCGTAACGAAGCGTGGACACGCGCAGCAGCCCCTCTACGTGTACGCGTCGACGAGACAGAAGCAGCGAGTCGAGTCCGCGATGTGCCAGCCTCGGCTGCGAGCCGGAAAGTGATGGATTGGGCGTGAGGCGCGCGAGGAACGGGCAGGCCGATAACGAGACAAAGGACGGTGGTAAAAGGAACAAGATTGGCGATATAATGCACGCGCCGCGGAAGGACATGTGCGAGGCCCGCTAAATCAAGGGGCGATGAAAAGATAAAGGAACGAAGGAGAAACGGGGAGGACAGTGGAGCGGCAGGGAAAGCTGATCGGGGGGGAAGGGGGAGCGCTTTTGCCCACTGGGGAAAGAAGAGGGGAGCGTCCGTGGGCACATGGGCGCAAAAGCAGATATGCCAATTGCGGCCGAATAAAAGCGAAGTAGGCGGAGCGCGTAAAATTGAATCCACTTCCCGGATTCAGCGGGCGACAATGGCGACACCCGATCACTTAATGGTTCAGCGTTGTGGCTGAAGCGCCCCCCCCCCCCCCCCCTACTGCGAAACGCGGGAATACGGCAGTGGGAGAGTGAGGGCGGAGGCGCGAATGCGTGGGGTCGTATTAGTGGCGATGAAAGGCTGGACGGGAAAAGTACACGGGACAGTTGGGGAGAGATGCCGCGAGGGAGTGGCGCGTCAGATGAAACAATGGCCCCCACGGGAGGCAGGGAGAAGACAAGTTGCATGCGTTGTAGGAAACGGCGCTGATCGCCGGGAGAAGCGGATGAAAGCGAAAGCTCGACATCTTCGCTGCAAATTCAACTATACCTCCTTGCTTCGGTGTATATGCCTCGCACGCATTAATATACGTGCTTCGATATCCCGGACGCGTAAAGTAACACGAAGTTCTTACCTACTTTGTTAAATTACACATGGTTCTTTTTTTGTTTTTGTTTTCGAACTGCATTCACTTTTGTTAAATTCTCTTTATTATGGCGCTCTTCCTAATATTTTTTTAAATATTGGAACGGGCAGAGAGGTACTGCAATCGATACCCGCCTCCACTACGATGAAACGGGCAGCGGTAGGTCAAATGCGAAGGTCGTTTAATAACAAAAAGGATAACGCCGGCACAGCCCCAATCGCCGATCGGGACACTATTCCACTACGTCGTCTCTTTCGTCTTCCTAGCGATCGTCGTCTTCCTTCCTCTTGCAGCACCGTGGCAATATTTTCTTTTAAAAAAGATGCATTGGGAAAGGATATACTGCTGCCTCTTCTACTTTCGACCCCGCCTTGCAAACAAATTGTACATCCCGAGCATATACAACGTGCGACAATATCACTGACGAAGACCAAGCGCATCGAATGCTGCAGAATCTATGCTGCACGGCCAGAACTGACAAAGAGAAAAGTACCAACGGCAAAATGCAACAACGAAACAAAGGCCGAAAGGGAAGGTCGGTGTTGCACCATTGTACAGGAACCGAGAATATAAGGAAACGGAGGACGTGGGCGAACGATACAATCCTGGGTATCCGCAGAAAAAGCGCCTTTCTCGTCCCTCATTGGGAAGAGAATGGCGATAAATGGAAGCGAATGGGCAAATCGCACTCGGGGCGCGGAAACGAGGGGGGAAAAGAAGCAGCCGAGACTCGGCCGCGACGGAGAAAGAAAAACGGACCGTTCATAGGAGGGCGACCGAGCAAACGCGTACACACACGCCGAGGTTGAAGTGGGACGCCCAGATAACGCAATCACCGAGCGCCTCAAACGAACGTCGACGCACGTGTCGCGCCACCTCGCGGCAGGCCCGTTTCAACCCTCGCCAAGGAAATGGGGAAAATAAGTGGCCGAGGAGGCACGGCAAGCGGGAGGGAAGCGGCTGGTCTTCAACGTGGCGCAGTCCGTGCGAGAGCACGTCGAGGGGAGTACAATCGCAGAGCGGTTAGAGGCAGGGGGGAGTGACGGTCGGCAAATGGATTACGCCGGCCACGACCACCTTAATCGCGTCAACGGCACCGTCGTTGCTTTTTTGTGGCGTCCTCTTATGTATCGGGGGGGCACCACTGCCGCGGCACCGGTTGCGGCATGCGGTCTGAGGCGTGCTTCCATTTACGCCAGCTCCGAGGACGAGATTGCAGAAACGCTTTCGAGCAAACGAGCCTGAGTCGGAGGTTGTTTCGCAGCGCCGTCGAAATCAGCGGTATTCCTTCAGTTAAAATCCGCATTGGCGAGGTTGCGAGGCAAGTGTGTAGCCGATGTCTTTATTTATTTATTTATTTATTTATTATTTATTTATTTATTTATTTATTTATTTATTCTTGTTTAGGCATGGCTGGCTACAGCTGGTATGCAACGTGCACGATAGAGCTTTGTTTGTTTATTTATTTATTTGAATGTTATCTGACATAGGCTGTAAGGATTAACATTCAATCAATCGCCGTATATGGCTTATGTCCGCACAACAGCGGCTCGTACCCATATTGATGAACAGATCGCTAAAACTGCTGCCGTCCTGACGAAGACAAGTCCACTTGTCCGAAACGTTGGCTCCAGCGACATTCCCTGCCCTCCGTCGTTTAGCGATCTGTCCATCGATTCAGCCTCTATCTTCCCCCGAACTTCTCTTCTAGCTTCAATGTCATACCCACAGTGGGGTTTCTGCTTACGGACAGACAGAATGCCCTAGCTGTACCCAGGTGCACTGCGAAATGTGATACCTTGAGGTCTGTATAAGAATACTGCCGCGAAGCGTTATATAGCTGTGCCCTTCGGAGGTCTTCTTGTCCGTGCGTCGACACGTTGCGTAAACTCCGTCGCGTGAACACGAAAACATTCGTCGCCCTTATAAGAAACATTAAGAAATATTAAATCATTAAAACGTTAATAAAAACGTCAATGCCCCGTGAATGTCCTTCATATTTCCATACATGGCAGCGTATGTTGGCCTTGGTAAAATCTTTTCCTATATTGGTGTTTAATGTAAAGCCAACTTCAAGGAGATCGGCGTATGCTTAGTGTTGTATTCGTAAAGCTAACTTTTTCACATTCTGTGTTGCACGGTGAAACATAGTACTTATCACAATTTTTAAAAAACGTAGTGTTGGCTCTAACGCGTCACAAGTAACGGCGTTAGCGGTCACGTGCTACTTTTTTCGGCAACTTAGTAACGTACTACTTGCAATTCAAGAAAGATTACGGGTAACGTACTTACGGTAACTGGTAACGAAACTTTGCGACTCAGGATCGTGAGCAATGAAGCAAATCTTGCGTATATAGGTTCCAAGACGTCTTCTTGGGTCGAGTCTCAACAGTGTAGCAACTGCTCGCTCAAAAACTACCATATGATTATAAGACACGCCGTAATGGGATGCTCCGGATGAATTTCGATGTCCTGGGGTCCTTTAACGGGCATCTAAATGCACGGATGTCTTTTGCATTTCTTCCTCATCGAAATGCGGCTGCCGTGGCCGTGAAGCGAACTCACATAATCAAGCTTAGCATCGCGGTACCTTATGCCGGGTGACGTCTCGAGTCTTGAAGGGTCCTGAAGCATATCTTATTTGGCTCAGTTGTGGCCGAAAAACAGTGGATACACTGCATGAGCGCCGGGGTTGGGCGAGGCTCGGTGGCACGAAAAGCCTCTGGTCTTGCCCTTAAACTGTATTTTGACTTTCCTGTGACGTAACCGTGCATTTATAGCGGTCTTCGTGCGCGTTCTTGTTTCGGTCGGTATTAATGAGTACAACATATTCCGCCGTACTAGAGCACAAGAATCATTAAAACGATATCACTTCAGCGTATCCCGCAGTATAGAGACGTGTGCTGTGGTAGCTTCTTGCATCATGGACGTGTCCGCGTACGGGCACCGAAAGGGTAATGTATTTGCTTGTTACATGTACTTAGCCCCAACGCTTGTGACAAAGAAATTAGAAAGAAAGAAAAAAAAAGGGTGGGGGGAGGATAATGCTGCCGTAGATATACGCAGTGACGCTAACAAAGCTTGACGCCGGGCAACACAGTGAGCAGCCTTTGGGCGAAGTAAAGCGAAGAACAGACACTCACATAAGTCGACAAACATAGGAAGGCCAGGCATTTGTATCGATGCGAGAAATCTCACGCTATTCTCGTTGACACCGTTGTAACAAGGGCGAAGGTCAGGGATGGCACACGTTTTGATTGGAAGCAGCGAACACGTCTATGGGCGAGTGAATGCGAAAGAAGATGCCAATACTTGTCATATGCTTTTACATTGAATTTCTAAGTTGAATAACTTCTATTTGCCTGCATCAATCCTGAAAATTTTTGTAACACGAAAGTGTTTCATGCCGAGGTCCACCAAACAATCAGTGACGCACTTTCGCAGCGGAAGTGGATCTCTAAGAAATGGATATGCATTTACAACGAAAAAGTTCCACTCACTCGGACCTACATTCACCCAGGACCCGACGAGAGGATCTGGAAGCTTCACCGATACGCCACCGCAACATTGCTTACACAGGGAACAGATGGGCCTTATATCTTCACTGCAGTGTTTTACAAGTTGCATCTAATTATCGTCCATTTAAAGTAAACGTGTTTAGTACAGTGAACTTTAGTTTAACAAGCAAAATTACTTTTAAAATAACACCGCCTCACTTATATTGCACTCTTGGTTCGCTTAGGCTCGCTGCGGTGGTACAGCCATCTGGGAACGGTAGACAGAGCGAAGCTGATTCTCGTGTGAATTCGCGCCACCAGTCAGCGTTTCGGCAGTCTTCGCGTCTCGACCGTCACGGAAGTTAGGGGCGTGGCGACGTCATCACGGTGCCTTCCTCAGGCAAAGTACGAACGTGGCTGCTACAAAACTTGTCTTGCGTGGGCAGGTGTGTTGAGTTGCGACGCGCAAAGCTCTAGGAACGCAAGGACGGCAAGGTCGATAAGCAAATGATTGGGTTTTCTTTGCAGTGGGCTGTGTTTTCACAACACGATCCCCTGACAACCCGTTCGGTTTCGCTTGCAAGGTGTCACCGTTTGCGGACGCTCCTTGTTTATGGCAGATTTGCAGGGCTGTGGCGCGTGCAATTCAGTGTCTCTCCGGAGCAATGTGAGTCGTTCTAGAACTTTCCCTCGTGTAGAACCGTCGAGATGGTCCCTGTGCCGTGTCGAGGTGCCGCTGATGTCTACATGTAACATGTTCACATGTGAGTTCACAGCACCCGACCCACCTCCCGGCCCTCGATTCGTCAGATTGCCGCTTATGCATTCCACAACTTCGCGAAGACAGGTTATACTTTCGTGTTATACCTATTCCTATGACAGAGGAATCAACCACATTTTTCTTTTGAATTTTTCTCAGGGCAATACGGGGGGGGGGGGGGGGGGGGAGAGCCCGTTTCAATGCAAAACTCGGCGAGTAAAATTTGGTTTCAGGGCCCCTTTAATGTTTCCCGTCTCGTAGGTGCAGGACGCCTGGCAGTCTTGGCACGGAATAAAGCCAGGGTATTTTTTTTTCTTTTTCCAGGCTGTCCTTGACTCGGATCGAAGTTATGTTTTCATCTTGTTTGAGGGGGTCAGGCAGATCTGTACTTCGTAATGCCTACACTTACTGCGTATGTATAATTTATTTTGTGACAGTAACTTACTGCTTCGTTTGTCGTACTACCTTTTTTTTTGTTTTTAAGAGTAGTAGCTTAGCAGATAAGGTGTCACGCTGCGAAGCTCGATGACATGGTTTTGCCCCGCCACGGTGGTCAAAATTTCCGGAGCACTCCACTACGCCGCCTCTATGTTTTGTAGTTTTTCTGCACAGATATTGCATTTTCCTGCGGCAGTAAACCATTGGTTATAATTGTTACTTCAGCGCCTTAATCGCACATCTTGTTCACTCACCGTCCCTTGTCTAGCACTGTTTGTTAGAACATGATAAGTACCATCCTGCACGTAACTAAGAGTAGCCGTCGTGCAGTACATCCCTGCAGCATTTGCCAGCATACTTCCAGTGACCAGTGATATGTGTATAAACGGGGCGCGCACTTCCAGGACAGCTGCCGCCGTCCTCCTATGCAGCACGAGTGCTGGCGCGTGTTCTCAACATAGAAATGGTGCACATATGCGCTTACCATTACC